>JAKTWY010000039.1:0-81244 GCA_030582335.1 Yamadazyma nakazawae | reverse complement strand
TGAGTAAAAGTAATACTTGCGAAGATGGTTGGTTTTTTGATGAATTTTACCTGTAGTTTATAGTCAAATTTCGCAGCCTGACTCATAATACTGAAAAATTACTGAAAACTCTTGATCATTAATATGAAGGTTTTTGTTATTGATGTAGAAAGTGGTAACCTTCAATCACTCATAAATGCTGTCAAAAAATGTGGTGACTACCAAGTACAGCTTATTGGGAACGCTGAAGACTTTGAAACTTATGAACCTGAAATTGAAAAATTAATTTTCCCTGGTGTAGGAAACTTTGGCCATTTTGTGAAACAGCTTCACGCTAGAAGTCTTATAGAACCGATTAATAAGTACATTGAGAGCGGTAGGGATTTGATGGGCGTCTGTGTTGGTTTACAGACGTTTTTTGAAGACAGTGAAGAGAGTAGCGACCCAAAAACCAAGGGTTTAGGCTATATACGATTAAATTTGAGAAAATTTAATGCTGATGACCCAAATTTCGCTGAAAAAAAGATGAAAAAATCAGTTCCACTGATTGGATGGAATAGTATTGAGTCAATCACTGTTGAAGGGGAACCGTTGGAAGAAGACCAGTCATTTTTTGGTGTTAATACAAAAAACAAATACTATTTTGTTCACTCTTACGCTGCGATTCTAAAAAACCAAAAAGATGAGCAAATAGTTCAGGAAAAACAAAAAGAGGGCTGGTCTTTTGCACTTACCTCGTACGGATCTGAGAAGTTCATCGCTGCTTTGTCTTATAAGAACTTTTTTGCTACTCAATTTCACCCTGAGAAATCGGGTATCGCAGGTGTCAAAGTTATAAAGTCATTCTTGGAAACTGAAAGATTGGGAAAAGTCCATGCTAAGGATTATCAGGGAGGAATTGAAGTAGAAAAATCTTTAAGTGGGTTGACTAGAAGAATTATTGCTTGTTTGGACGTAAGAGCTAACGATAAAGGTGATTTAGTTGTTACAAAGGGTGATCAATATAATGTGAGGGAAACTAGTTCTTCCGGTGATAACGAAGTTAGGAACTTGGGAAAACCAGTCGAATTGGCTACTAGATACTACAATCAGGGAGCCGATGAGGTAACATTTTTGAATATCACCTCATTCAGGGACTCTCCTCTCAAAGATTTGCCAATGTTAGAGGTGTTGAAAAGAGCAGCAGAAAACATTTTTGTACCTTTAACAGTTGGTGGCGGGATCAAAGACGTGGTTGACCCGGAGACCAATAAGCTAGTACCCGCTGTGGAAGTTGCGGATTTATATTTCAGATCTGGTGCTGATAAGGTGAGTATTGGATCTGACGCTGTAAACATTGCTGAAGCATACTACGAGAACAATAAACAAAAGACTGGTAAGACTTCAATAGAGACCATCAGTGCAACTTTTGGTAACCAGGCCGTTGTCATATCCGTTGATCCAAAGAGGAAGTACGTAAACTCGCCTAAGGATACGAGGATGGAAACCATTTTCATTGAAGATGAATCGAAGTACGGACCAAACGGCGAACAGTACTGTTACTACCAGGTGACATCACAAGGAGGTAGAAAAACTCATGACCTTGGGGCTTTGGAATTGTGTACTGCGTGTGAGGATCTCGGAGCTGGTGAAATTTTGCTTAACTCTATTGATCATGATGGGTCTAATAAGGGGTACAATCTAGAACTTTTGCGCCAAGTTAAAACCCATGTGTCAATTCCAGTGATCGCAAGTTCTGGTGCTGGTAATCCTGAGCACTTCAAAGAGGTTTTTGACATGGATTGTGGCATCGATGCTGCTTTGGGAGCTGGATTGTTTCACAGAGAAGCATATAAGGTGAATGATGTAAAGAGGTACTTGTTGACTGAGGCCAAAATGGACGTTCGTCTCGATGATGAGGTAGAGATGTAGGAATAGACGTAGGAATAGTACGATTTATAGACAATTAAAAAAGATTATAGATCGTAGATCGTAACTGAAGTTGTATGCAGTAATACATGCTACCCTAGTGAGCGCCCGCGCTCGAGCGATATGGCGATATCTGCTTCTGCCGCGCTTCTATCTGCCATGGAGAGTCGGAGGTCGTTCGAGTATAATAGGACTAGTTCAAGTTTACCCCATAACGGCAATATCCTCAGTCCACCTAGCCCTGATAATTTGAGTTCGGTCCCCCATGAAAGACGAAGAAGATCCAAGAGTTTACTGATCCTGGGAGTTTCTATTTTGGACAGTTTAAGACCTTCAGGTCGTAAATCAGACTCTTCAGTAGATCTGAAGAATAAAGAAGGTAAAGGAAATATACTAAAAAAAATATTAAGCGGTAGTAGAAATGCGTCAGATGAATCAATTGACCTGGCAGATACAAAGCGTCGATCATCAAACCCTAAACTATCTGAGTGTAAGACTCACGATTCAGCAACTGATGAGGAAGAAGTAGAAATTGCCAAAAGCACAAATGCCCATATAAAAATATCTAGTGTATTCCTTGAAGATGGCTTGAGCTTGCTCAAAGTATCAAGAAACTCCAAGAAACGGGTTTTTTTTCAAATAAATCCTCAAACTTTAACGTTTGTATGGAAGATAGCTAATAAGCTGGAAACTATGGATGGGTCACCTGTGAGTGGGTTCCAGAAACTTTTTTTATCTGCCCAGTCTCATTCACTTCACTCTACTAAAACGAAAGTTTATCGTTTCTCCGTTGATGATATAAAAAAGATGTGGTATCAGCTGGAGGCCCGACATTATCGAGATGAGCTTAACATCTCGAGAGAATTTGAGAACCAATGGATAACGATATCGTACTATAACGTAGCCAAGAAGAAGATCAAGACTTTGCATTTGATAGCTGACACAGAACAGGATGCCAAAAGATTCTATTCTAATATCATCAATCTTAAGAAGCTCAGAGCTCAGTTGTCAGAAAAATTCTATATAGATTTAGATAATATGGACGAAGAGCTGAAGGAGTTGTTACTGGTCAATACAACAGTTACTTCTCCCAAATCCAAAGAGTACCTATCATTTGAGGACATCGTCAAGTATATCGATAGACTCAATATCAACATCAGTAGAGTTCGCTTGAGGTCTATATTTGATGGACTAGGTTGTGAAAAAAAAGTGAATGATGTGACGGTGATTAACTTTGAGGAATTCAAAGAGTTTATTGCATTGTTGAAGAAAAGAGATGATATAGACTCCATATGGTCTACTCTATGTCCTAGCACAATCATGGGATATGACATGTTTCGATATTTTCTTGAGAATGTTCAAGATGAGCTGTTCAACAAAGAAGAGATGGGAAAGATATTTAACAGATTCTCAAATAATGAGGGCTTGTGGACATCAGAAAGCTTCAACCAGTTTTTGTTATCAAAATACTCCAGACCCATCAATGATGTGCCTCACGAAAATGGCTATTATGAACATCCCATCAATGAGTACTTTATTTCTTCTTCGCATAACACGTATTTGACAGGTAGACAGGTGGTTGATTTGTCATCTTCTGAAGGATACGTAAGAGCCTTACAAAAGGGTTGTCGTTGCGTGGAAATTGATATTTGGGATGGCGAAGATCCAATCACAACGAAAAACGTCCCTGTAGTGTGCCATGGAAGAGCTTTCACATCTTCAATATCTCTTCGAAACGTCTTAACTACAATTAAAAGGTATGCTTTTATCTCAAGTTCACTACCGTTGATTTTGAGTTTAGAAACAAAGTGTTCCCCAGAGTCCCAAAGGCAGGTTGTCAATCTACTTCAAGAGATATTAGGAGATTGGCTTTTGACTGAACCTTTTGGAAATATTGGACTTTTACCAAGTCCCAATGATTTGAAGTACAAAATTCTTATAAAAGCGAAGAAGACCAGTCCCCATGGTAACTTAGTAGTTGCAGAAAGCGGAGGCCTAACTTCCTCAACAAGTACCTCATTCAGTGAGGACAACGTTAGTGGAAGCAATTCGTCATTTTCATCTCTCAATATCTCTTCAAGGAAAAAACATAAAAACAAAAAAGTTATCGATGAATTAACTAATATGGCAGTTTACGTTCAAGGACTTCGGTTCAGAAACTTTTCTTTACCAGAATCTAAAACTTTCAATCACTGTTTTTCTTTGAGTGAAAAAACTGCAGATGCTATGTTGAAAGATGAAGAGAAATCGGAAGCATTGAACAAGCACAATAGAAAGTTTTTGATGAGAATTTATCCTTCAAACATGAGAATAAGATCCTCAAACTTCAATCCCTTAAAATATTGGAGTCATGGGGCTCAGATGGTGGCAACAAACTGGCAAACGTACGATTTGGGACAACAGATTAATGAGGCATTCTTCGATGGTAGAGATACGGTAGGCTATATTCTCAAGCCTACGGATATAAGAAAGCCGTTGTTAAAGCACACCATGAGAAAGATGTTGAAGTTTGAAAACAAAAAGATTAATTTCAAGTTCAAGGTAGTTAGTGCCCATCAGCTTCCGAAGCCTAAAAACAAGGATTCCGCTGTCATCAATCCTTTTGTTAAATTCGAAATTATTGGAGCTCAAGAAGTAGAATTTGAATCTAAATCAAGCACAAAGCAAACTTCTGTAATTTTAGACAATGGTTTCAACCCAATTTGGAACGAAATCTTTGAGGGTACTTTGATTGCCAACGAACTTCTATTTGTTAAATTCTCATTATGTGCCATGCTAACTAAAGACGACGAGATCGTATTGGGATCTTTTATCTGCAGGCTATACAACTTAAAAAAAGGGTTCAGATATCTTCCTTTGAATGATGTTTTAGGGGAAGAACTCATCTACGCCTCTCTTTTTGTAAGCGTTGCGTACCAACAAGTATAGTATTTGGTTGCAACAATTTTATTTTATTTATTTTTTTTTTGCAGTCAATCGCGCAGCCTGCGAAGACCTGAAAAAAAAAAATTTTAGATATCATATAATATATAATATAGTATGGGAAAAATTACAGTTAGCGACTCCAAGGAGAAACAGCGTCACAACCCGTTACACAGAGATATTACAGGTCTTAACGGTGGATTGAGAACCGACCCATCCAAAAAGAAATCGAGCAAAAAAGATGCCAAAGAAGATGAAGAATTCTTAGATGCCAGTGCTTCCAGAAGAATTTTAAAGTTGGCTAAAGAGCAGCAAGAAGAGATCGAACAAGAGGATAATGGCTTCACAGAAAACAAGCCTTCCTTCTCAGAGACATTTAGATCTCAGGCAGACGACGAAGAAGTTGAAGAGAGTGAGGAAGAAGAGGAATACTCCGATTTCGAAGAGGAAGAAATCTACGATGAGGAAGAGATGGAAGTGAACGAAAAGGATGCAGAATTATTCGAAAAGTATTTCCTGTCTGGTAATGGGCTCGGTGGACTGATAAATTTAGCTGATAAGATTATGGCTAAGATCCAAGAAAAGGAAGTTTTAAGAAGCAATGGAGGAAGACCAGTTGATGGTGTTAAGTTACCTCCAAAAGTCATTGCTGCCTACGAGAAGATTGGGCAGATTTTGGCTAGTTATCGTCATGGTAAATTACCAAAGTTGTTCAAAGTTTTGCCCAGCTTGAAAAATTGGCAAGATGTTTTGTATGTGACTAACCCAGACTCTTGGACTCCTCATGCTGTTTTTGAGGCTACCAAGTTGTTCGTTTCCAATTTACAAGCCAACGAAGCCCAAAAGTTCATTGAGCACGTTTTACTTGAAAGATTCAGAGCTAGTATAGAAGACTCCGAAGATCATTCAGTGAATTACCATATCTACAGAGCTATCAAAAAGTCCTTATATAAACCAGGTGCTTTCTTCAAAGGGTTTTTGTTGCCATTAATTGATGGACATTGTTCTGTTAGAGAAGCCACCATTGCTGCATCAGTATTGGCTAAGGTATCTGTTCCAGTTTTACATTCATCAGTTGCATTATCTCAATTAGCTCAAAGAGAATTCAAACCTTCAACTACTGTTTTCATAAGAGTTTTGGTGGAAAAGAAATATGCATTACCTTATCAAACATTGGATGATTTGGTTTTCTATTTCATGAGATTCAGAAGAGCCGAACAGCAGGAAGATCTTGATATGACGATGGATAATGATGAACAAGAAAACAGTAAAGATTTGCCTCCGTTACCGGTAGTATGGCATAAGGCATTCTTAGCATTCGCTCAAAGATATAAGAATGATATAACCGATGATCAAAGGGACTTTTTGTTAGAGACATTAAGACAAAGATTCCATCATGCTATTGGCCCTGAAATCAGAAGAGAGTTGTTAGCAGGTAGTCCTAGGGCTCCACTGCAACCTATAAACGAAGCAGTAATGATTAATGCGTTCTAATTTAATTTTTAAATATATATGTAAAATAGAGTTAGGTCCTCCTTAAACTTCTACTTCAATGGTAGTATTTGTTCTGGCTCTTTCGCATAATACTTCAAAGTCAGCCGACAACGCATAAAAACTTTGAACCACTCCGATTATAGTGAGTGCAGTAGTACATCCAATCCAAAGACCATGTAAAGACCCCTTCCAAGGAGAGTAGAATGTAAGATAAATGGATAATGGCAAACCGATAATATAATAGGATATCAAGTTGACGATACCACCAATCTTGGTTTGACCTTGACCTCTTAAACAACCAGCAGAATTTGCGTTCATTGCATCACTTACTTGCATTAAAGCAATAAGCCACATAACGTCCTGAATTGTCTTGATGACCCTTTCGTCATCAGTGAACATTTCGGCAATATAAGTATCAAAAGAGAATAACATGACACAATTAAAGATAGATATCACTAATCCAAATCCCAATGCAACCTTTGTAGATCTTTCAGCAGACTCTGCTAAGCCTGCTCCCAAGAAATTTGCGATTCTAGTGGATGCAGCTATTCCAATTGCAAAAGGAATTTGATAGGTCAAAGAGGCCATTGTTGAACCAACTGATTGGGCAGCCAATGCAACAGTTCCTAAATATGATGCTATCAAAGTCAAGATTTCAAAAGCAAGAAACTCTGCTTCGATCATGATTAGACCAGGAACGGCAAGGGAGATTAATTTACCCCAAGAAGAGAACGCCTCTTTGAGATCAAGACCATTCCAGCATCTAAGTGGATGTAATCCGGTAGCAGTGTGTTCTGGCTTGACAAAGAACATGGTTCCAATTAATAAGCCGAAAGCCATAATCCAGTAATTTATTGCTACGGCAATAGGGGCCCCATAATACCCTAATTTATTGACCAAAAAAAAGTTCATGACGGCATTTGAGGGAGCCGCAATAAACAATACATAAGTAGATATATGGTATACACCCTGTGCCTGTAAGAATCTCTTTCCACATTCAAAAAGAATATAAGCAGGGATACCAGGTGTGATGAATTGAAGATATACTGCCGATAATTTGGCCGTCTCTTTGTCTGGAACCAATAAACAGATTAATCTATACCCGAAGAAAAGCCATATCACCAACATAGGTAACATTATACAGAATATAAGAGCAGTACATTTTTGCAAGTAAGTACCAACCAAATGGTATTTTTTAGCACCAAAAGCCTGAGGGCATAAAGTATCCAACGCAGTAGCTATACCTTGAATTGTAGCATAACCAGTGATATTTGCAGTCATTGCACCCATTGAAACAGCTGCCAATTCAGTTGCACCCAAACGACCCACGGTTAAGACTGATACGGTACTCAAAGAGTTTTGCAATAAAAAGGTTAATACCAAAGGTACCGAAGACTTCACCAAATGTTTCAATTCGACTGGAACCGAGTTGACAGGTATCTTATGAGTCACTACTGCATTTTCAAAATTTCTCCTAATCTCTTCGCCCTCGTCCCTGTCTTCAATAGCGTTATCCACAAATAAATGATTATCTCTAAGAACATCTTCCTCTTGCCTCAATATATCCCTTTCTACGAAAGATTTACGTCTGTGTGATTCCTGTTCTGAGATTAAAGGACTTTCTTCATCGGGGTCCTCGTCAAAAGTGGGCCCCTGCTCAACAAAATCTTTGGGAACGAATAAACCACCTTTCCCAAGAGATCCGAAGACAATAGAGTTTCTTCTTTCGTAGTCTGAATGCTTGAACTGGTGGCTGAGATCTTTATCAATATTTTCAGGCATACTTTTTGGTGGATAGTTTATGAAATTTTCGGGAATTTGAGAGATAAGCGATGCGACCTTCAAAGATGCAGCATCGGAGATTATTTTTCTCAGCGTGGCTCGTATCGCTTTTTTGGGAAATCGTCCAGATAGAGTTAGAGGGCAGAGGAACATTTTGAGATATTCATTCTTTATAGATAAATGGATCAATTTTTGCATGTGCGTGGAATGACATTACATTGGAGGTTCTGATTTTTACTTGGTTTGACGTAAGGATTTATCTTGAATCTTGTTTATCGATGCTCGGACCGGCTTGACGTCTTGGGAAGAAAAAAGAAACCCTTGAAAACTGCTACAAACTTAAAACGGATTGATTCGAAAAAGCATGGATTAGACTTTGAAATGGTCTAATACTATAGCTATAATAAAGAGAGTATCCAATTTATCATATTTGTCAGAGTGTGAAACTTTCATCTTTGGAAAGTACCCCTATATATCACTTTATGCCAATTCCTCAATCTCCTCTTTTAAGTTACGATTTCAAATAGTCTGAATATCCTTTGATCAAATATTATCAAGTATTGGCATACTTCGGCCTTCTCTCCATTTATACCATAGCTATTGGTGAATTGCTATTTCTTTTTTATTTTATTTTATTTTATTTTATTTTATTTTTTTTTGATCATCTGTGTGGTCTTCGCTATCCTCACATTTAGGTACATTCTATTATACTCTACTCACGGGAATAATCTACATATTTCTTCTCTTCCCTCTCTGTCTACCTACTGATTTAAACCGTTGTTGGTATCCCCCTTAACTACTTATATTAGCCAACAACTGAGATAAACACTTCTTCGTTGCTCCGTCGTCGTGCAAAATCACCAGAAAGGTTCCATCTTTCAACAGCTCGGGAAGAATCGTCGCCAATGCCTTCCTGGCTTCCAAATTGTCGCTCAATCTCATATAACACCGAATCACATGTTTCAATAATCTTCCAGTACTGTTACTACTGTCGCTAGACTCTGGGCTCTGATTGGCCACTGTCAATTGATCGATCATTTTTGATAAAACTGCTGCCACCGTATGGAATCTTTCATATGTGGTACAAATATATGACAATCCTAAATCGTCCAATAGGATTTTTTGAAGGATAAAAATTGCAACAGTCTTTGATAACTCTGATGAAATTTCGATCACATTCAAACAAAGTGGAACAATTTCCGTTGTAAGCAAGAAGTTGATGACCTCTGGTGTATCATTTTTCACGAGTGCTCCAATAACACCTAAACTTGTCAACCGTAAATACTCAAACGGTTTCTGCCTAGTATTTGTAGAAAGGAATGGGTATAAATACAAAGGCAAATTTGCCTGCAAAAAAAGCGTTCTCGTCGAACTATTTGATGCCACACACTGTAACAAAGCCAACGCGTTACATACACGATTACTAGCAGAAACTGTGAGTAATGGAGGATTTAAATAGGGATATACAGAAATAATCTCCTCTAAAAGAACCGTCATGACTCCAAAAGAGTTCCAGAGAACTAAAGAAAGATCATCATACTGTTCCCTTTTCTTGCCTAGCTCTAAAAGAGCCCGCTCCCGGTTTGTACCTGTGACCAATTCAGACACCCACTGATAGATTTGATCGTCGTTGAGAGCCATATTAGATGTGCCATCAGCGGTAGCATGAAGAACAGGTTGAAGAATTGGTTGTGGGATGGAATGTGGTGTTGCTTGTGGTGGAGCAGCTTGGGGCTGACCTGGTACTGGTGGTGGAGCCTGATGGGCTTGAGCTGCTGCACTGTACATGAAGATTTTGAGATGATTCTAGCGCGATTCTAGCGATTATCACAGAGCGCGGTAGCTCTACCGCTATGTTACGGATAAATCTATACCTGCCTTAGGTACTATGAGGCTGGTTTTGTGAATAATCTGAGAGTTGGAGTATATTTGAGAGATAAAATGCGAGTGTACTAATAGCTAGCTTCGAAGAATTGGTATGGTGAACTCTGGATTCAAATATGAAAATAACGAAGATCGTCAAAAAAACAAAAAAGAAAGCGACCTCGGTGAGGATCGAACTCACGATCTTGAGATTAACAGTCTCACGCCTTAACCAGCTTGGCCACGAAGTCGAATTTTTCTGTGTTATGGAGTCAACCATTTCTTGTTACAATAATCGTCAATTATTATTGATCTCAAATTCCTTGGGGATAGAAATTTGTAATTTAATGAATCAATATAAGTTGGTGAACAAGTGACTTGTCTTAGCTTGCCTTATTAGTATTCAAAGTTTGTTTCAAAGAAGTAATTCAGGTTTTTGAAAGATCAGTTTGAAATAATTTTCAGAGGTCGTACGTATATTCTGTGTTTTACTAAATTCTCTTCCCTAGAAGAATGAAATCCTTCTTGATTCTCCAATCAACTAGTTATAATTATGACTGAACCATGTTCCTTTTATACTTGATTTCGTATAACCATTTTTCAACATGAAACATTTAATCTTCTCAGTGGATGTTTCAGATTTCTCTTTCGCTTCCCAATTGGGTAATTTTTCTTGTTTCACCTTTAAACATAGTTTTTTGTCTTATTACAACAATCATATTCTTTCTTGTATCTTTTATCTTCGATCACTGTATCTTTATCCCTGATAAACGTCATCTTAACCCATTGGCCAATTTATCAAGTTACTGACATTTCTTGTCAGTTCATCGAACAAGAATGTAGCTACAGCAGCATCCTTCAACAACTTATATTTTACTAAACTACTATTAATTTTTGCTATCCACAGGAAATGAAACGACATATATATATAATTAACATGTCTCAAAGTATCTCTTAAGATCACAAATAAGAATGCAAAGTGTATTCGAAGTTCAATTTGTAGCCGTCTTTATCAAATTTTAATATAATGTTGTACCACAACATAATTTTATTGTGAAAGATTCGTGAAGTCGTATCTCAATTCAATTTCGGATTCTGTCACCCACAATAATGGAAGAAGAGCACAAAACGACATACATGAAAACTACAACACTTTCGGTAAAGAAGCGCCAAGTGACATCATTAAATTAACTTATTCATTATTCCTTCCATCGATTAAATGATTTGTTTATCATGAAACTTTATCCCTTCAGCCTCGGACTAGTATGACAATGGATTTTTTGTCACTTTTACTAAGCCAATATGAGAATTGGTTGCAAAATTCACAGAAAATACCAAAATTGATTACCACACGTGATATAAACATTATTGAAAATTGAGGACAGTTAAAAGAAAAGAATTCATCTACTTACATACGTTAAAGTCTGTAGACGTTGTCCATAGTGTAACTTGCTGCATATATTATAGACAACATAAAACATAGATAGCACTTTATTTTCCGGACTACGTTACATTCTAGCTTGTATCGCGGTACACTACTGCACTTCTCCCCTCGTTCACTCATTCTTTTCCTCGTACAGCATCCCACATACTCCGTGCGCACCCCACAGCAACCTCGGTCTCCACACTTCACATTTCTCTTCCTCTAACTCTTCTTCATGGTTTCCATATCTACCCTTGGGTATAACAAACATGATGTTCGTAACCTACTACTCATCTTACAGGAGTTTGTGGTTACGTTCAAGGATAACAAGGTTCGTATAAACTATCAGAGCAGACCTGTTATGCTCTTCCTCGGTACCCTTGTGACGACTTTTGGTTTAGGTGTTGTTCTTTCACTTAGGTCTTTACTTCACCAGTACCGGGACTGGCAACTTGCCAAACGGGTGGCCCGTCCTAGCCTTATCAGACAGAGCAGTACTGTGTTGAAGAATGGGTCTCGAGAGATCATTATTCCGAAATATTCTAGTAAATTCGGTGGAAACCAAGGAAATACCCAAATCATTATCCCTAAACCGAACTTGGACCAATATGCCGCCGACAAGTATTTGTATAAGAATTACTATATCGAACAGAAGTTAAATATTCAAAATAAAGTGATCAATTCGAAATTTTTGAATCAATTAACTATCATTTGGAGGATCCTTATTCCTAAATTTTACAGTAAGAACAGTTACCTCCTTTTTTGTCAATGCTTTTTCTTGGTGTTGAGAACGTGGTTGAGTTTATTGATTGCAAAGTTAGATGGTCAGATTGTGAAAAACTTAATTTCTGGAAATGGAAGAAAATTCATAAGAGATTTAATCTACTGGATCTTGATTGCGTTCCCTGCCAGTTATACAAATGCCGCTATTAAATATTTGACGAACAGATTGAGTTTAAGTTTTAGAACCAACTTGATTCGTTACATTCATGATTTATACTTGGATAAGATTATGGCATATTACAAGATTAATTTCATTGATATTAAGAACATCGACCAATATATCACCAATGACGTGAGCAAGTTCTGTGACTCCATTTGTGGCTTGTTTTCAAGTATGGGGAAGCCAATCATTGATTTGGTCTTCTTCTCCATCTACTTGAGAGATAATTTAGGAACTGGTGCTATCATGGGAATTTTTGCAAATTATTTCTTGACTGCTTACTTGTTGAAGAGAAACACACCGGCCTTCGGAAAGTTAAGCTCAGAAGAAACCGCTTTGGAAGGTCAGTATTATAATGAGCACTTGAATTTAATTACAAACTGTGAAGAAATCGGGTTCTATAAAGGTTCAGTAATTGAAAAATCGAAATTAAATGAAACTTTCAAATCTTTAATGGGTCATATCAATAAAACCATAAACATATCTTTTGGATATTCCATCTTGGAAGATTATATTTTGAAGTATACTTGGTCTGCCTGGGGGTACATCTTCGCTGGATTGCCAGTTTTCATTGAAGATTTGTTCCCTACCACCAAGACCGCTGATGGAAAAGCTGTTGATAGCGGAAAAATGGAGAGGCAAAACATGAGACAGTTCGTAATCAACAAAAGATTGATGTTGTCTTTAGCTGATGCTGGGTCTAGATTGATGTATTCTATCAAGGATGTAGCAGAATTGACCGGGTATACTGACAGGGTGTTTCAGTTACTTACGAACTTACATCAGTCCCATTCTCCGCGTTTTGATTACGGAGCCAAGTTAGGTTATAAAGACATCCATGGAACCATTCAAAAGAACTACAGTAAAGGTATACGTTTCGAGAATATTCCTATCATTATCCCTTCCAAAAATGGACTGGAAAACTTCAAATTAGTGGATAAGCTAAACTTTCAAATTGATGAAGGAAAGAACTTATTAATTCTTGGGTCTAATGGATGTGGAAAGACATCCATCTCTCGTATAATTGCGGAGTTATGGCCTTTGTATTCTGGATTATTGTCCAAACCAAATGATGACGAGATCTTTTATCTTCCTCAGAAAACTTACTTTACTAACGGAAACTTGAGAGATCAAATTATTTATCCATACAGCTACAATGACATGATTGAAATGGGATACAACGATGACCATTTATACCATATTTTGAGAGAAGTCAAATTGGAATACTTATTGAGACGTGAAGGAAACTTCAATGTGAAAAAAGACTGGAAAGACGTGTTCAGTGGTGGTGAAAAACAGAGAATGAGTTTAGCCAGAGTTTTATTCAAAAACCCTAAGTTTGTAATTCTTGATGAAAGTACTAACGCTGTAAGTACTGATGTTGAAGACTACCTTTTTGAGTTGTTACAGCGCAAGGGTATCACGTTTATTACATTGAGTCACCGTCCATTGTTGATGAAATATCATGATTATGTCTTGGAGATTAAGGATGAAGAAGAAGCGTGGGAGTTCCACGACCTAACTAGTGAAGAGAATTTGTTGAGTATAGATAAAGAAATTAAGGAGATTGAAGAGAAGTTGAGTCAAGTAGATGAATGGGAGAATCGGTTGAAGGAAGTGGAAGATTACTTAGATGGGAAGGAAGAAGTGAGTGCGTAGAGTATTTATCGTTGCTATTCATAGCTGAATACATAAAGTATTTTGGAATATCGTATACTCATGATGAGATAGTGCATAAATGAAGTTTGCCGTAACTCAGTCCACCGCCGTGGAGTGTGCATACAAGACTACAGGGCGAAAACGAATTGAGAGTGAGGGGAGGAAGACAAGGTGAAAGGAATCAACGGAGGCAAAATGTTGGTTAGAAAGAATAGATAATACTGCTCAAATACACCACATAGAACACATTACAAATTATAGGGAAGCAGAGTATAGACTAGGTTAAATAGTTGGGATTAGACAAGGGAAGCTGGCAGTAAATTACATTTTTTAGACGCGTAACACAATAGCACCATTTATCGCAGTATTCACTAAATAGTTCGCGGTACCAAAAGGCCATCTCGCAGAACGTGTCGCGGATACTTGTTGTTCATTTGCCTCGCTCGTGAGAACAAATTCTGCACCATGTCTGAACCTATTAGAAAGCACGGGGACATCACCAAGGCCCCAACCCCCCAAAACACCCCTTCATCAGTAGCTAACTCTTACCTCAAACAACACCTCCCTACTGTTTCCACTATAGAAGAAGAAATCCCAAAAGACCTTGCTAATAATCCCGCTTTATTGTCGATGATTCAAGGAAAATTGGGTACTTTAATTGGCCAACAAAGTGGTTACATTGATTCCTTGCCTAAGCAAGTGAAGAAACGTGTTTTTGGATTGAAAGCTATTCAACAAAAACAGATGAAATTGGAAGCAGAATTTCAAAAGGAATTGTTAGATTTAGAGAGAAAGTATTTTAAGAAGTACGAGCCTTTGTATAGAAGAAGAGGTCAAATCGTGACCGGGGTAACGGAGCCTACTGTTGAAGAAATTGAAGAAGGTGAAGCTTTGGAAGAAGCCGAAGCCGAAGACGAAGACGAAGACGAAAAGAATCCTGATGGAGATGAGGAAGAAGAAGACGAGGAAGAAGAAGAGGAAGATGCAGCCGGAATAGTTGGTATTCCTAACTTTTGGCTTACTGCTCTTGAAAATCTTACTCCTGTCTCTGAAACTATCACTGATAGAGATAGCGAGGTCTTGGAGTACCTTAAGATCATTCGTATGGAGTATCTTGAAACACCTGGATTCAAGCTTATTTTTGAATTTGACAGTAACCCATTCTTTGAAAATACTTCTTTATCCAAGTCTTACCATTACCAAGCCGAGTTAGGATACTCCGGGGACTTTGTATATGACCATGCTGATGGAACCGTAATTAACTGGAAGAGTAAAGAACAAAATGTCACTATTAACATTGAAAGAAGAAAGCAGAGAAATAAGACTACCAAACAAACCAGAACTATTGAGAAGTTGACTCCAACCGAATCATTTTTCAACTTCTTTGATCCTCCAAAGCCTCCAAAAGCCAAGGAAGAAGAAGAAGAAGAAGATGATGATGAAGAGGAGGAAGAAGAAGAAGAAGATGACTTGGCTGCAAGATTGGAGTTGGACTACCAATTAGGTGAGGAAATCAAGGACAGATTAATCCCTAGAGCCATTGATTGGTTTACTGGTGACGCAGTTGGATTCGGATACCCAGAAGAATTCGAAGAAGAAGAAGAGTTCAGCGGAGAAGAAGAAGAAGAAGAAGATAGCGAAGAAGAAGGTATCGATGAGACTGGTCCCAAGGAAACTCCTAGTGAATGCAAACAGCAATAAGTACAAGAAAGTTTATAGGAATAATATCAAGTAGGAGAAATAGTTAGTAAATGATTTCAGTACGGAAGTAAAAAACATGGATTGAAAACGAAACAGAGAGCACCGGAATACTACAATCATCATGCATATAAAATCTATCACATAGAATTTATTATGGTGAATAATCAAAGAGCAGAAAAAGTTACTACAGATTTCAATCAGTAAGTAGTATTTCTTCATATTTTATTTTCTGACTGAAAGAATTTGTCCAACGGTCGCTTTGACAGTTTCTTCCAAAGTAAATTTAGGTGTAATTAACTGTAAAGTTTTTGAATTATCAAGAACGCCGTGTCCAGTTGGCGTGTCTATTTCTCTTCCTGCTTCTCCAACTGGCAAGTCCAGTTGCAACTGGGGAAAGTTCTTACGGATCAAATCAAGAATTCTTTGCTTAGAATAGATTGACTTGGAAAGTAAAAGTCTGAGATTCGTTTTTTCTGTATTCAAAGCAAAGATATGGGCATCAACGGTGTCTCTGATATCAATAAAATAACTACTGAAGTTAGGAACCTCGTCATCCTTCTTTAATTTAAGAATTTCGTTTATGACCTCGGCACTAGCATTCAAAGTATCTTTAACATCGGACTCAAACAACTGCGGGCCAAAAACAAAAGAAGGACTAACACTGTTCACAGTGAACAGAGGTTTTGCACTTTTGTAGTAATCCCAAACTGCCTTTTCTGCATAGGTTTTAGAAACCCAGTATGCAGTATTCTCGTTCTCTGCGCTATTTCTTCCGAGTGCAGTCCAAGTTTCTTCAGTAATTGGAGCCCCGTCTGGGGCGATGTGTGAAACAAGGGATGAAGTGAACACGAACCTCCTGACGTTAGTACCATATTTATCGACAGACTTGATGACACTTTTAGTTCCTTCGATGGCTGGAACTATTATATCTCTTTCAATATCTTCAACTTTGAATACAACGGGGGAAGCTGTGTGGAAAAAGCCCTCTACGTCAGAATGTGTTCTGAGTACTTCGTCAAAAGCTCCTTCAGCAGTGATATCAGGAACAATTACGTATTCAAAGTTCTTTGGGAAATTATTCTTTAGAGCATCACCTTTTGCAGCAGATCTTACAGATCCTACAACTTGGTAGTCCTGTTTGATCAATCCCGCGATAAGGTTCTTAGCTAAGTATCCGTTTGCACCAGTAACAAAAACTTTCATTATGTTTAAAACAATTGGCTATTTATTTGGGGCCTTACGGGATTTATATACTTGTTTTGCTGTCGATGCTATTACTAATCAGGAATCCAGTTGATCGCGGATTTCAATTATTGAATCAGGAAGTATCGGAAGAACTGGCATTTTCAAAACGGAAAAAAGACTTCTAAACTCATGTGTTATGTGAATCAAGCATTTGTGATTTTGTTATAGCGATCCTCTATTTTTCGATTCGTACAGTTTACACTGTACGACTCGAATACTTCATAACAGAAAGACAGACTTCTGATGAATTTTCGTGAATTGAAAAACAAAATCATTTTATTGAGTGTAATGCACTATTCACGGACTTTCAAGTTCTAATCAACATTTTTTTATATGGTATTAATATACAAAATTAATAGAATGCGCCAAAACTACGTTTAGCTAATTCTCTTTTAACGACCTTGGCACCAATATCGTGATCAGAATCACCAGGACCAATATTGATTCCAAGAACATTGTCAACAAGGGCTCCAAGAAGTTTCGCGTAACCACCAAAAGCACCTGGGTAAAATAAATTGGAGACTCTGTCTGTTCTTTTACATCCTTCAACAGGGGGGACACCGTTGAATCTATCTTCTATCCATTTGATGGCAGCACCACTTCCTTCAATGACTTCTAAAATATGACCGGTACTTGAAGAAGTGGAAAACTCAAAGGAGTTCATACCTTCATCACACCAAACATTATAAACTCTTTGTGCGTCTTTGAAAGGAACTATTTCATCAAGATATCCATGATAGACAAACATTGGAATCTCTGGTTTTAAATCATGGGTTTGATTAATACCCAAAGTATTATTATCTAAGACATCCTTAATAGCTGGGTTCGAAACAACGCCCCAACCACTTTTAACATATCTATCATCAGTTTCAAAAAAATTATCAAATGCATAATAAAGAATTGAAGATACTAGACAAAAGTCTTTAGCTTTATCGAATTGTACGGCTTTTTCTGGTTCAAGACTTTCATGAAACCACTTGCCCAAGGTAGGATATTGGTTTGATAATCCGGTAATAGCATTTGGAGCCAAACCAGCAAATACACCTCCATCAATAGCCTCAGCTGTGGCTGTGATGTTGGTAACCCATCCACCTAAAGCAACCCCTTTCAAGATTCCATCTAAATCAGGTGCATATTTCGGTTGTAAAGAAGCAGCCCAACCACCAGCAATTGTACCACCTGAGTAACCCCAAAGAATAGTTTCTGGTTTAGGATCAAGACCAGTAGTATTTGAAGTTGAAATTGCAGCACGAATACTATTCAATACAGAATTACCCAGGATTCTGCCGGCTGTAAAAGCGGAAATTTGACCTTCATAATCTGCAGAGACAACGTAATAACCTAAATCCAACATAGTTTGGATCAAAAACATTTCTGCTTTACCAACAAGTGTATCTAGCCCACCACCGCCAAGGAATGTGTAAGATGGTGAACACTTCAATGATGCAGCATCCTCAGCAATATTGTAAGACACCAACCTACTAGAATTAGCATTAAATGGCTCGAATATGGTGGATACAATTGCTGTAGCATTACCCAAACTATCTTCAGATCTGACTAACATTTGCCAGGTATTTTTAATCTTAACTTCAAAATGAATACTCTTTGGCTCGCTAGGAGCTTTCCTCCATTTCAAAATGTCGCCTAGTTTAGCATCTTCGAAGCCCTCAGGTGCGTTATAAAAATCATCATCTTTAGGTGCTTGAAGCACTGTTGGGGCTGCAAAAATTAATGCAAAGAATAAAAATAATTTCAAGAACCGACTCATGCTTGAACTAAAACGGCTTAAATCTTGGGAAATTTCTTGGTTTTATACCCCTTGAGTACTCTCCACAAGACTTTCAAAAGAGCTAGATGTTGTTTTTTTACATGGAGAAGTTTACTGCATTCAAAGCTTAAAAATTACCCTAT
The DNA here is from genome assembly GCA_030582335.1 of Yamadazyma nakazawae. Lineage (NCBI taxonomy): Eukaryota > Fungi > Ascomycota > Pichiomycetes > Serinales > Debaryomycetaceae > Yamadazyma > Yamadazyma nakazawae. The sequence continues at coordinate 62,414 of JAKTWY010000039.1, read as the reverse complement.
AAGGAAGAACATACAAAAAGGGGAATGCATTTTGCTTGATAGGAATCCACTGGGGGAAAAGTTTATTTATACACAGGTGAAAAAAGTTATTTTTGATGCATTTGTAAATTTTACGTAACTGAAAATCATATCAAATAAGAGTACAGAAACTGTTGATTAAGAGATGTTATGCATATTTTGAAATCTCAGAAATAATATATCACCTCTACTAGGGACTCAATTAACCACTTCGGACATCATACTTCTCTTATCACCGATCTGTGACAAGGAAATGTGGAGAAAGGGAATTTCAATTATGTGTCTCTATTAGACCGCAAGTCCATTGTTAGCGCGCGCGTAGAGGGTACCCTTACTTAAACGAATACGGTAACAGTCAGTGTGGGCTCCCATGCAGACACATATAGTAACAAGGGCCATTGTACTCAACGAACTCAGAATATGTCGAAAATGGAAACAAATCAATGAAACAATATTTGCAAAAGACTAAATCCGCTACTTTTCCCCTGACCTGGCCCCTTCCAAAAAAAAAATACTTGCGCTGGACAGACTTCATACCCAAATAGGCAGTTTGGGTGGAGAAGCGACTACTATATATGGAAGTTGACATGACGCACAATTCGGATAATATGCGTTGCGCGAAAATGTTTCTATATTATATGCCGGATTTAGCCACTCGGTTTTATTTGGATTAGTGATTTTGGTGATTCAGGAACATGCAGGATTGAATACTGTATAGGAATTAAAATTGACATAGATTAAGTAGTGCTTAAGCAAGAAAATATTTAAATGTGTGATAGTTAATCAAGTGTCAGCAAGACTACAAATTGCATTAACACAATTTACGATGAGTAAGTAAAATGATTGCGGAAGCAGATGGTATAGTGCCTCTAACAAGTACATGTAGAAATGATTTGCAATAACCATGAAAACATGTGGAAAAATGACGAATGAGCTACCCAGTGTATGGTTTGGTGCTATACAGAAACGACTTACAATGGCATTTTTGAGAACGACAAAAAAAAACATCAAACAAACTTATAACGTAAGAACAGAAAACTGCATTAAGCTTTGTCAACAAACATAATAGTTATTGTGTAACACAGTGAGAGGCCAGCAGGAATTCACATTCATAGAAGGGTTTTACTCCTCCGCGGGGAAAGAGCTCATTAGAAATTTGACAAAGTAGTAAGATCCTTGATAAGTACAACCATGATAGAGCTCTTCCAGACAAGTCGCATGAAACGAGGGTGGAGAAGTCAATTAAAAACCTGCGAATGTCAAACTACCTACTCAATGAGTTACCAAAAGTAGAAATCAATAGGAAACTCTAACTATGTCTTAAGGTGTCAAATTTTTAAAAAGGTGTATATGATTGTTAGAGTTAGGAGAAAGCAAAACCAGGAGTTCATGGAAAACGTCATATTTTACAAAATTTGGAAGAGTGCTTGGTGTCTCTGTTCCTTGAAGTTTACCTTTGAATAAGTTGGAGAATTAGACCACGATTTAACAAGGCCAGTAACTTATTCGAAAATACTGACATTAAGACTAGTGAATAACGTACTAATATATTCGTGTAATTATTCTACGTTCGATAGGCGTCTACTGTTTCTTTGTAATCAGTAGTAAGTCGTGCTGTGAAATACATATCATCAAGTGCGTTACTGTAATCACTGTAGCCTGGTGATCCTACGCGGCGCTATTATCAGAATGTTCAGTCTAGTGGTGTCAGAAAATCCATCAAACCATTCGATCTATCAAATGAAATTACGAAGCTTAAACACAGAAATAATACGGCGAAAATCTTATTTTCATTGTGAGTTTGATTATTTTTTTGATTTTTTTTAAAACCTTGTCCCTTTCATAACAGGAAGTCCGCCAAACTTTGAAAAGCTATCAATATGCTAAAGCAAGGAGATTCAATAGATTTGGCAAAGGATATTTGATTGCCCTCTCAGCTATTTGAATGAATTTCTAACAGTCTCATTACATTAACTATTTCCTAAGGTGGTCAATATAAACTTTTCGATTAATAATATGAAATGTGCTGTTAGATAAAACACCCATAGTATGACCATTGATATTTTCCACCACCATATTAGTATGATCTGTTGTCAACTTTACCTTGGTAATACAAAATTTTTTAAATATGGTGTACACACTACAACAATAAGAGACCCTTTATTTTATTTTAGAGATCGAAACTTCCGTTGTGTTGTTTTATTTTTCATTGTTTACTATTGTACTGCCTCGACAAGGTTTACTGGGCGTTCGGTTCACATTTGAAAGAGCACCATTGTCCCGATCGCGCTTGCAAATTCGAAAATTCGTTTCATTGCAACAGTTCATTCTGTTAATGGGTAAATACTGCTAGTCATCAACAGTATGTAAAGTCACTACTAAGAAATGGCAGGCAAGTGGGTGCAAAAATTAACACACGCACGAAAATTACCTCGGAATAAGTATAAGCCCGTTGTAGACGTAAAATCATGTGCTCTAATGTGGAACTGTATAGTATTTAAAAAGAAGGTCATTGTGTAATGTAATTAGAGTTTGACGTGATCGATGAGGTAAGATGAAGCATAGGAGAGATTTGAAGAGTGCTGTACCGTATAGAGCAGTGAAGACGATGATAGAAGAGTGTAGAAGAGAATGTAAGGATGAGGTAGTGGAAAGTAGTGTGTGGTCCAGCACAGTGTTGTAAAAGTGAATGATATTAGATAATGTACAGTATTGTGAGCAAAGCGTACCCCATATCAGAGTCCCCATGTGCAGTCCGAAGTAGTGGTGTCGCCTGATTACATAACTTGCCGCATTAATTAGACCACGGCATAAATCGGATAATAATAATTCAATCACACATACCGATATAGTACATCACAATAACCCGCGGTCTTATAAATTGCAAACAAGAAAGAGCCACGGATAAAAGTAGTTTTGGGAAAAACCAAACAATTTAGTCATTACACTCTAAGAAAGCTTATGGATATAGATAGAATATATATATATGTATATATATTTATATTTATATGTCTATATATATATTCGATATCTTGAATTTCGGAAATCCATAGTTGCTTGTATGATATGAAGATCTAGCCAGTGGGCCGTAACCCAGGATTCAGGGAGCAAAACCAGGGTTCAAGGACAGGGAAAAAAAAGGTGTCGCGCTTAAAGAAAGGCGGTTCCCTAGTGAGGATCGTAAACTATGGATTCAGAGAAAGGAACAACAGAACACATGTTGAACTCAATTAGTGCATAGTGAAAGGCCAATTTGTTGGGCTCTCGGTTGGTTGTAGATGCTCTATCATGTTTTCATACCCTCGCACATAAGGAGAGTTCATAAAGAAAAGTTAGGGACCGAGATTTTATCGATGAGATGTGATTGCCTACATATAAACTCATTTAGCATGTGAAAGAGTTGTAACATCCACGCACCGCTAATCTATAAAAAAACTCCTTAATCCTATTTTCAATTAATACTTGTTTTATTCAAAGAAATCTTTGTTATTTCACATATCAGCATTTATCTACTTGATTTATTACTAGGTGTTGTCTTTTTTTAACGATGTCCAAGCTTTCTACTACTTCTATCAGCCACGTTAAGTCTTACCCGGTTGTTGCTAGCGTTCTTCAATATCTTACCACATTTGGAATTATAGCCACCATATTTGGATACATTCAAGATTTGGCTAGTAAGGTTGCTAATACCCTTTCCCAATACCCATTAGCTATCAAGTGGATTAATTTCTTTGACTTGCAATTGAACTCCCTTTTAGGTGTTTTTGATTCTATTTTGGCCGTACCATACTCTTATTATCAAAGTGTTTACGCTAAATTAGTTGGCTTATTGAAGCAATTTAATCAATTGTACTTGAATAACGTACAATACTTCTTCCCAGGTGAAGTTAAATTATCGGACGATCAACTCGGTAACACTTTAACCATTACTGGTGAATTGGTAAACAGATCAAAGGATACTGCTAACCAAACATACACCGGACTTTCCAGTTATTTGGTAAACACTTATGAAAACGAATTCTCAAGGGCCACCGGTAATGATGCTACCAAACATTTCACTGTTGCAGTTGCTACCACCAAGACCATTGTTAACGATGTTAATTCAAAGTTTGTTGAACCTTTAAAGGTTAGTACTAGTAATTATGTAAACGATGTTGCATCTCAAACTAAAAATCGGGCTGACACCTTGATTAGTGACGCAAAGCAACAAATTTTTGCTAAGGCAGAGAAGGTGGAAAATGTAGTTGAAAGTGCTAAGCCAGTTAGTGCTAGTGCTTAGATTGTATGTATGTTTATTAATGTAAGAGATAAGGTGATTGAATTTTGTTTGTAAATTATCCTATTGATAAATGATTCCAAATAAAGATTTTTAGGGAGTAGTAGCAAGTTATATAGCTCAAGATATGTGTAACACGCCAATAACAGATCTGATTCAAAAAAGACCGCAAAAATGGCCGCAAAAATGGCTGCAAAAAATATTAGTGATCATTTCACATGTACAAAGATAGAGAACTCAACGACTTGGAAAAATCAATATTCCTATAATCCGGCATATATGATGTTACATAAAAAAAGATCGGGAAGGATTAGTCGTGAATATTAATAATGGCAGGGGATTACTATGTGCTCAAAGGTCTACCAGTGTAACAATAATCATGGTCTCCATTACCCAAACTACAATAGGAAACTTTCAAATCGGAATCTACTTTTGGAAAATGATATTGATGTTCTGTTAAAACTACTACTTTAACTCTATCCAAATTTTTTTAAGTAATCGATTCCTCCTACACATTGAGGCACCGTCATTTGATTAGGAAGTTTTTTATTAACGTCAATCCCAATATTAACGGTCTTGCTCATCATATCATGCTCCAACATTAAACCATGCTGTCTGGTCTTTAACAAGTCATCAACCTCTTGGACTACTTGAGCTTCGGTCTTGGAGTTATCGTTCAATTTCCAATCAAAAGTGTCAAAATCCCATAAAACACTTTGCATACCAAATTGTCTAACGATGGACCGTACACGATTATCAACACCACCGTATGGAGGTCTAAACCATTTAGGAAGATGATTACCGGTGGCATTCATGGCCCAAATACTCCACTCGAGTTGAGCAATGATTTCCTCATTACTTAAAGATGGAAGAAATTTATGACTCCAAGTATGGGATCCCATTACATGACCCTTACCAACAGCAGTCTTGTAAGTAGCTGGGTATCTGACAACATTGTGACCTAAAACGAAAAAAGTAGTTTTAGTGGTCAAATGACTAAGTAATTTACTGGTAGCAGGTGTAGGACCATCATCAAAAGTTTGGGATAAAACTGGGCAAGTATAGACATCATCTGGGGCCACACAGTTATGACAATCAAAAGAGCATGATGTTCTAGTGGATTCCATACACTGCCCTTGGATATGAACTGGAGCTGGTTCAATTTTACTGAAATCAATAAAATCAAGTGGTATATATGGTGGATCAAGACCGGGCCATTGTTTTAGTCCAGTAAAATCACGAAGCCAATCGGGGAATGGTTGAGACAGGGTTCCAACGAGCTTCTGAATCAGGGAGGGAAGGGGAATGTTTACCCCTACAGCCACTCCAAGAAAAATAAAAAGGGACTTCATTCTAAGTAGTTTGTGGTATATTGTTAAACCGCGATTTAATATAAAATTTTTGCAGCCACTATTGTTTTGGTTTTTTCCTTCTCACTAATCCCGTTAGATTGTTAACGGAGCCAGAATTAACAGCTGATTTACGAGTACACTCAAACTGACCTATTAAGTCAGTGTAGCTAAACTGCTTGTGGTGTAAACGAAGGAAAAATGGAATTTTTTCACTTGTTAAAAGTTGTATATCTTCTAAGTCACTAAAATCTTCGGATTTAATTACTTTAATGAGACGTTTATACTGCTTGTTAGTGAGAACTACTGCGCCAGATTCCCCTGAGGTGGTATCCAGTAGAACCTCTTCTTCCAGCTCGCAACCAATGATACCCACGACATTTCCTAATCTAAATTCTTGTCTAAATCCTAATTCCTCATAGAATTCCGCCGCACTACACTTATATCGGTTTTCAATCACTAGGAACTCGAGAAACCGAGTCTTAGGATCATCAGGAAAGTTGGGAATATTGTTGATAGCAAGTTCGGAATCTCCAAATATTGAACCGACTTCCCACCCTTTGAGTAAATACAGTTTTTGATTTAACGATCCAGGTATAAGTAGCTTTTTGCGGTAGTTATCCCCCACCAGCTCATGAATTAATTGCATCCACCACTTGAGGAGTTGGTCTCCGTCAATAAGGTGCTTGTGAGTGTTTTTACTACTTTCAGGAAAGAAATATTGATTTGAAGATTTCGTGAAAAGTGAGAGCTTATTTATAAAGCGAGGACTCAATTGTATAGTTTTATACATAGGTCGTTTCGGATAAAGAAGCTTATTGATTCTTTTAAGGGTTGTTTGTGTTTGGCCTTTGGTTCGATATTTAATCTCGGAGTATTTGAGGGCCAATAGATGCTGAAGAAACCGGTTTATAACCTTATTGGCATTGAATTTTAGTGGTAAAAGCCCAGTAGTGTCCACTTTACTAACGAAGAAGTGTTGAGTGTTTACATCAGCAATGGAAAGGTAATTATATACCTCTATACCGAAGAGGATAGCATTGTCGGAAGAAATCAAGAGTAAAAAATGCTTGATTTTAATGGTTAACAATGGCTTTCTGAACAGGGAATTTATGCTGTGATATTTGATGATAGCTGTACTTTGCTTTGGTTCACTTTGGACATGAAGAAATTTGAAGTCCGTGTTTTTGGGAAGTGCTTCAGCCAAAGATTCTTTCAAAGCGGACATTGTCTCAGTGAGAAAAGACTTAGTTCTGAAGTTCGCGTGGTACGCGCAGTAAGGCTCTGTCGTAAAAAATGTTTAGAGAAGCATAAACAACGCATTGTTAAGAATTGGCTGCGAGGTTGCTGAAAGAGGTCTCACTGTTGTGTTAGTGGTGCACCATAAAGATTAAAGTAGAATCTGAATGACACATAATAGCGTGACAATTTGAAATAGAACTGATTTCCTTTTTTTTTTTTAAGAGAAAAGGAATTAAGAACTATTCTCCTTTCGACCCTTTTTGTAATGTACTTTTTCTAGCTACCTTATAGAGCACGATACGTTTCTCCAAATAACATAGTAGTTATCTATTGTACATTAAAGATTCTAATATTTATCACTTGTTTATCAACTAAGTCAACTACTCTAGTGTTCTGAGTGTTCTGCAACCAAATTTGGCATGGCCCAACACTTATACCCACACAGCTTAGCTACGTAACACAAACCTTCTGTCTCAATCCCATCGTAACCTTCGAGTCTTCCCCAAGTTGTACCAATTATATAATTAGGAGGGAATTGAATACCTTGTCTGTAAACAATAGACCGAGAAAAGAGCACCGCACCTCCAACACTATCCAATGGCTCAGAATAATCCAACGATTTAGTATTTTTTTCATCCTTCATCATATTTTCTAAATGGACCATTTTACCATTAACATCTCGAGGAACATAATCCCATTCTTTCCAATTATTTTCGTCCATTTTTTTCAATTGGTCTTCATTCGGAACTGTACGTTCACCTCTCCAACTATTTTTATCGTAGTCAGGGTTACCACCTCTTTTAACTCTTGGAACTACAATATCATAGTTACTGGCAACAAACCGATTAAGCATATCTGCATGTTCAAATTTTACAATGTCACTATCCACAAAAAGTGTGAATTTCTCGTCGGCAAGTACTGAATTTAAAATGAAGTTTCTAGATCTGGCAATATTTCTTCTTCTTAATCTTTGTACACTATCATCATGTCTGTTATTTCTATTAATCTGGTTAAAGTCTTCTTCAATAAATGGAGCATTAAGCAAAACCACTTTATGGAAATATTCCTCCCTTTGTCCATAGGAAATTGAATCAAAGTATGTTTGGAAAAAATTTGTAACTAGTTCAAATTCTTCCTTATTGCCTACTAAAAGACCCAAAGAAACTTGATTAGGATTGAACTTCAAGGTTTTAAGGGTTGATATAAAATCATTAATTTTACGGTCCTTTCCATAACTAGCACCCCCTCCTATGGTCAGTAAATATAACACATCATTCTTTTCTTTCTTAAATTGACTAACATTATTGGTGAAGGTTATTTTTGTATACTCTCCAGAAAACTCAGTTCTAGTATAGTGAAGATTTAGGGGGAAAGACCTGGCTTGGTAACTGATCGCCAGGAAAAAGGCTATCACCACGAGTAATACTATAACATAAGTTCTTCTAAGCATTTTGGTAAAACATAACATTTAGGGTTTGAGAATTTATAGAGATAGGTTATGAGCCACGGATGAGTATTTTTATACGTTTACTGAGATAGCGAGTGCCTGGTCAGGCGTTGTTGGGCGGGTAGTTTAAAGAGAAAAAATATTTTCCTAGAACTTGCGTAGGGAGGTGAGGGAAGTGTACATGGATGGAGGTGTAGTACAATGATTTCTTGATGGAACGCTCTTGAAGAGAAGGGAGGGTGCATATAAAATTTCAATTTATGATGGAAACAACAGTGTGGTTGAGGGAATAATAGACAGGCTGAGAGCATGCATTAGGCGGACCTCGTGGGCGTTTTCGCACACGACCCGTAAATCCAGTTAACACGACCAGAGAAAATATAGAATGTGAAACGCGTTAAAAGAGCCCAGTACGTCACATTTACGAATTGCACGTGATTACTTCTATATACAGGATACGCAGTTACTTTTGATCCTTAGTAGTTCACCTCTGCCATATCTATGCTCCAGGTACAGTATCCTAGTTTAAAAAAAGCTTTTGTTGTCAACAACTATGTACATTACAGAGTGCATGACCTCTACTTCAAATTTATCCTATTTACAAGATACTCAACAAATTACTAAACAACTTCATTTATGATCTTAGCAGCATCTCTGTAAGTCTTCAACAAGCTAATACACTTTTCTCTTTCAATTTGGATATTTTCATCTTCTACTAAAAGATGATCAAACAATTGCTCATTATAGAGTTTAATCACCAATTGGTTTTGAATATTATCTCTAATATAGTTTACCAATAAACACATAATCAGTTTTGGAACTTGATCCTTAATCACTTCCCTAATAATTCCAAAATATGAGATGATTAATCTACGGATTAACTCACATTCCAATTGTTCCTTCTCGTTCAATTCATTGATCAGGTCATCGTATTCAAACAGTTCATTGGTAACGATTGGTTCAGTATTGAATTGAAGAGGGAGATTATCATTAGAGTGAGGGAATTTGAAAGGAGTAGGATTAAGTTGGGCCTGGGTGGTGAGGTATTGCTGGTGCGTAATGGGGTCCTTTCCGAAAAAGTAGTTGAGGTAAGAATCGGAAAGTTCATTAGTAACATGAATAGAATCATTGACCTTGGAAACAGGAGCATCTTCATCAATTTCGTCAATGTCAATGTCAGTTCCGGCAACACCATCACCAGGTTTCCCGGAAAGAGCATCGGCCATGCCACCAAGCCCTTCAGTAATTCCATTACTGGAACTACTGGAACCACCAGTAGTAGCCCGTTTTTCGTCTAAAACAATTCTCATTGCTCTAGCCGCTCCAACAAAGTTTGGGTGGTTTGTATTGATATACAGCCTGTTAATTTCAATCAAACTTTCAACATACTTTATAGTAGGTCCTAACCTTTCCCGTAAAAGATCACTAACTACTTCAATCAATTTCATTTGTAACTTTGGATACCGGTTGATTTCTACCCCTGAGCTACAGATGTTATGTACAATCTTCATCAATTCTTCATACACCAATTCAACACACTTCTTACTAGGTTCTTCTAAAAGCTTAATTTGTGGCTTTACAAGTAAATCGAATGCAAGTTCTGGTACAAAAAGCAGCGGTCTCAGACCAGTGCTGTTTCTAATTGCAGTTCGGATGTCTTGAAGGGTAAGATTATGAGTAGGATTAATTTGACTTAATTCATTACCATAAACTTCATTATAGATGTGGTATAAACGAGCACCTCCACATAATTCCTTAGTACTGACCTCTGTGATATTTGTGCCATCAATAGAATTCATAAAGTTGTGGGCAAATTTTGTCATCAAATTAAGAATCAAGATTGGTTTGTCTTCAAGCTCATCAATGGAGCTTCCTCCATATTGCAGCAATTCCTGTTCAGTTTGACCAATCAATGTATTTAATTTGGCTTTAATATCAGGAAGTTTCTCCCGAATGTGGGTCATCAAGATCTGATTCAATTTTACAGAGAGGTACTTTGTTCCGCACTTACCAGCAATTGCCCTATACGCTTGATGATTACGGAAAAACAGTTCTTCATCATCTAAACTGTCTGTAAGCGACTTGTTTACACTGATATCATGTTGAGACCGATTAATAATTCCTACAAAACCTAATCTCAATGGATAAACATTACCTTTAAGAATATCAAGGGCGTTGGTACCTTCATCCATTAAATCAAGCTTGGTAAGGATACCAATGGTACGCTTTCCGGTTGGATCAACTTGTCTGGCTAACTTCAAACTTTCACTGTTTACTAAATCTACATTTGCAGGAGAAACAGCAAGAATTATACAGTTTGGTCTGGAAACATATTCTAAAATAAGATTACGTGTTTGCTTCTCAATGTCCCCTGGTTGATCTCCGATTGGAACTTTGGTTATACCCGGGAGATCAACAAGCGTTAAATTTAAAACCCTTGTACTGAAGATCTTCAAATTGATAGGTACACGGTTGATTCCTTTATTACTTCCAGCGACTCTGTTTGTCTCTGTTTCGATTTCGTGACGAATTTCTTTGAAATCATAAAATCGCTTACCTGGAAGGTGGAGGAATTCTCCATACTCAATATCAGTAGATTTTGACTTCATGGAAAGTTTTCTAAGATGTTCTTCAAGATCAATCTCTTTTAAATCATCAGAGTCAGAGTTGTTACCGGTATTGTCGCGATAGTAGCTATTGTTTTCACGATTTGTACTACCATTTTCCCGGTAGTTACCGCCATTGTCACGGTAACTGCTTCCCAGACTTGCTTCACGGTAGCCGCCTCCGTTCTCATGGTAGCTGACACTGCTCTCACGGTAGCTGTCATTGTCGTTACTTATGTTTACTAATTGAAGAATTAATGGTCTTCTCGTAACAATTCCAGTCCCTCTAGGTAAAAAATCCTTTCCCACAATATTTTCCAATACAGACGACTTCCCACAACTTTGTGAGCCTACTACCGCAAGTATTGGTAAATCAAGATCGCTAACTTGAGTAGTAGTAACGATATCCTGGAGTTTGTTTACTACAGGGATTAGATCAGAGAAGGACATGGTGAAATTAGCAAGAAATCTCGCGCAGCAAATAGGTAAGAGTGATTGACGGGTAACCAGTGGGTAAGAATTGACAAGCTGTAAAGTGAGAATCATAACTGGCATTTTCCACCAACGTAACCCGCACTTTGGACCACTTAACATACAATGCACTGATTTAACCCGCAATTCTACGCGAATCTGAGAAACTCGACGTGTTAACTCATGAACTTCTTCCTCCTCCTTTCTTTGTTATCCCTCTGTTTGGCCAACCAAACATGGATTAACAATCAATTCACTCGTACAATTGACCTAAAGAAATCTTACATCAAAGAAACCGTACTCCTTGAGGCCACAAATTCAGGTGATTCTCCTTCCAATCTGTACGTCTTCAAAATCCCAGATGGGTTCCATTCAATTGGTGATGTGGTAGTTTTTAGTGCATTATTAGAAGACGTGAACGTTTTGGAAACTGAAGAAACTGAACCAGGAACTTATAACATCACTTTACCAATTCCATTAGCTCCGAATACAAAAGCTCATTTAAAGATTAGATATGTATACATCAATAGTTTGCTTCCTATACCTGGTGAAATTGGATTAGGTGATATTCAGACACTTCTACTCAAATTCAACAAGTTTAACTTTTCTCCTTATGAAACTGAAAAGTATTCTTTAGTTATTGAAGGAATGAACAAAGCTCAAGAAATGCAACTTTTGGAACATGATTTTGCTGAGATTGCCAACACAGACACTCCGGAAGTTAAAGGAGTTGCTGCGGACAGAACATTAACTTTTGGTCCAGTTGAAAACGTTCCTCCACACTCTGTAAACCCTAGTGGAATTATGTATGATCACAATAAACCAATCGGTAAGGTTCACCTCCTTGAGAGAGGTATTTGGCTACCATCTAGTGATATCAACGAGTTCCAAATCGAAGAGTACTATGAACTTGTTCACGATGGTGCTAAGTTGAAGGATGGTTTCTCACGTGTTGAGTGGTTGAAGGGAAAATATGAAACAATCAGAAATCATTGGGGGTTATCTCATTTAGAGTTCCCAATCTCAGGTGATGTCGAATTTGATGATTACTACTTTACTGACAAAGTCGGAATGGTTTCTACCCACAAAAAGATTAAAAACTTTTTATTGTTTGAACCTCGTTTCCCACTTTTTGGAGGCTGGAATTATAACTTTACTTTTGGTTATAACCAAAAATTTGACTCTCACTTGCGTAAGTTGGATGATGAACAGTATATCTTAAGATTCCCATTACTTAACTCTCCATTAGATTTAACTTATGAAACTGTCGAATTGAGTTTTTACTTGCCAGAAAATGCAGAATTTGTTAATATCAGCAGTCCAGTTAAATTTGAGAGCATTAGTACTGGATTTGAAAAGTCATACTTGGATGTAAGTGATGGTCACAAAAAAGTGTCGGTTACTTATCGTAACTTGTTTGAAGATTTGAGCAAAGTTGACGTTTATGTTGTGTATAAGTATACTAAGGAGAACTACTGGTACAAGGTGATGAAGATTAGTAGTTTTGTATTTATGGGGTTGGTATCATGGTATGCCTTGGGGTTAGTAGATTTGAGTGTCAGTAAAAAATAGACGAGTCGTCCTTGTAGATTTGACGTAGAGAAAATAAGAAATAAGTACAATAGGAAAAGGTTATTGTAAGCTTTAAAATAATAATATGGCTATTTGGCTAAGTATAACCCGATCCATCTCTATTCCTCTATTAACAAAAAGTCTACTATTTACTGCTACGATGATTATACCATCTAACCTATATTCACCCTAAATAACCCACGTACCTCCACTCTTACTTCTTTTTACCCTTTTTTGCTCTTCCTTATTGATCAGAAATAATCCCGATCTTTTATATCAATTACTGCCTGCCTTCTGTACACACGCTTAACAACTAGCAAAATCACCACAATAAGCATAAATACCAACATAAACAGATAATCGGTTGTTGGTCCAATCACTTCAACCATTGGTTGATTCTCCGGTTCGTCAAAATTGATCTGCGTATTAAACAACATCCAGGTATCGATCTTGGTGATTATAAACAGCTTAACAAAATGTTGATCCACGATTTCTGCCTTGTTCATCTCATATAACACATCAAAGCCGTCAATCAACTGGCCAAATGCCACATGGTGGTTGTCCAACCATGAACATTCATCAGCTGTCATTATGAAGAATTGTCCACCATTTGTGTTACTACCCGCATTAGCCATACTTAATCTGCCTAACTTACTATGTTTAATTTCAAAAGTCTCGTCGTCAAATTGTGCCCCATAAATCAGTCTTCCACCTTTTCCATCAAAATCACCAGCTTGTACCATAAAATCCGTTATTGCACGATGGAACTTGCTATTCAAATAACCGTAACCGTATGTTGAATTTGCCAAGTTCACAAAGTTATTTACAGTTTTCGGGGCTGTAGTACCAAAAAGTGCTAATACAAGTTTGCCAAGCACTTTTTCTTCAACTTCATTTGTTTCAGAATCAGTATATTTTGAGGTAATTTCAAGCTCAACCTTGTGCGTCACTGGTGGGTCTCCCGTTACAAAGGCTAACTCATCTGATGAAATCATTTGCCCAGGAAGTGCCGAAGCGAGCACAGCAAAAACGCAATAAAAAAGAAGCGAAAGCATTAGAGCGTTGAAGAATTCGATGTGATTAGATATAGTACGCGTTAATGATAATGGTGTACACACGACCTTTTTTTTTTTTTGATTTGACTACCCTTCACCCCTTCCCAATAACGTCCAAAAAAGATGGGAATCTTAAGCATATTGATGAATGTTTTACTACTAAACAGCCGTACAAAAGAAAAAGTGAAAGCTCAATGGATATAATATAAATAGTAAGAATTCAATGGAGTAGACTCTTGCCGCACCGTTAGTACTACGAAAATACCGCGAGACGTTCATGTACTACCGCGAGGGTCCGGTAGTGTGGTGGCAACTATCGCCACCAAATTTTACACAACCTTGGATTCAATTCGCACCTACTCTTAAATCGATAAAACTAATGAACGGAATATCAGTCGACATTAACCATCTTAAGAAGGGTGAGGTTTCAATGGGGACATCCATCATGGCAGTCAAGTTCCGCGATGGTGTTATCCTTGGTGCTGATTCCCGAACTACCACCGGTTCATACATCGCCAATCGTGTCACCGACAAACTTACTCAAATTCACGACACCATTTACTGTTGTAGATCTGGATCAGCAGCTGATACCCAAGCTGTAGCTGATATCGTCAAATATCATCTCCAAATTTATTCATCTCAATTGCCACCAGGAGAAAAACCCACCACTGAAATCGTCGCTAATGTGTTTCAAGAGTTATGCTACAATAATAAGGACAATTTAACGGCAGGTATTATCTGTGCTGGATACGATGAAGAAGTCGGAGGAAGTGTTTATTCCATACCATTAGGAGGAAGTGTACACCAACAAGAGTATGCAATTGCGGGCCTGGGATCTGGATTTGTGTATGGATGGTGTAATGAGAACTTCAAAAAAGATATGACCAAGGAAGAAACAGTTGAGTTTGTAAAGACGGCGTTAAGTGAAGCAATGAAGTGGGATGGTCTGAGTGGTGGTGTTGTTAGAATGGTGGTGTTAACGAAAGAGGGTGTAGAGAGAAAGGTTTACTATCCACATGAGATAAAGGTTTGAGAATTCGTAGATGGAAGTACTTTAGCAATAAATGGTTTTAGTAGTAACTTAGTTATAAAAAGTTGTAGATGTATGATATATCAATTAGATACATAATTGTTGTCGAGTATTTAGAGGAAAAACCGCCGTCTATTTTTCTGTTTGAGTTTATATCCACTATTGTGAGTTTAACGAAAGCATAATACTACTTGTATTTTAACCAATGCACTCGTAGTTGATGATCTCTTTTAGTGTTATCGACTTATCTAGGGATAATATCGTAGTATTCTTTATATTACATGTAATAACTACTATACTGTTCAGGTTTAATACACTAAACAGCTACTGGTGCAACCTTTAGGTCGGGTACTAACTATCTAACAGAAAATCTTGTAAACTCTGTAATAAATAGGCTTAGCAGCAAGTTCGGCCTTCTCTTCAGCAATTTCTTGTTTCAAAAGATCCAAGTCTAACTCTCTTCTACCAGTGTCAATATCAATTTCACTAGCTCTGAAGTATATCTTCCAGTTACGCTTCCAAACTTTATGGAAAATCCAGAAGGCAATAACAACCGGAACAGCAAGATATGCTTTAAAGAAAGTAGCAGCATCTGGAGGTGCACCCAATGGGAACAAAGCAATCCAAAATTGGAATCCTAAAACTGCAACATTCATTAACAATCCCCACCAAGCACCGTAAATTCCAACTTGAGAAGTGAAGGCAAGTTCACTAGTGTCTCTTCCTTGAGCCTTCAAAGCACTTCTGAAACGGATGAGACAAAGATTAATCGATCCCCAAGTTAAGACAGATGATAACCCGGACAATGCCAATAACCAATCGAAAACTTCACCAGCTTTATCAGAAGCGGTGATGAATGCAATTAAACCAAAAGCAGTTTGAAGGATAATGGCAGGCATTGGTCTACCAGTCTTATCAATGTAACCGAAGATCTTTGGTGCCATTCCACAAGCAGATAAGGAAGCAATGGTACGAGAAGAACCGTAAACACAAGAATTACCAACAGATAAAACAGAAATCAAAATAACGGCGTTCATCACATGCGGAAGACCTTTAATTCCTGCATTCTCAATGGAGATAACAAATGGCGAAGCATTGGCATCATAACTAGAGGTACCAATCAACTTTTTATCATTGTATGGAACTAATAAACCGACTAAGCATAAAGAAATAACATAGAAGAGAGTAATTCTCCAGAAAACTTGTTTAGTAGCAGTTGGTAAAGACTTACGAGGATCTTTAGTTTCAGCACTGGCCAATCCAGCCAATTCGGTACCAGCGAATGCAAAAGCAGCAGAAACAAAGATGACACAAACACCTTTGAAACCGTTGGCAAAAGCACCTGGGTGTTGCCAGTACCTACCACCAATATATTCATGAGTTGGACCTCCACCAGCACATAAAATAATACCTAAAAACATAAAACCAATGACAGCAATAACTTTAACGGCAGAGAAAACAAATTCTGCTTCCCCATAACCCTTGACACCAAAAAGATTAATTGCTGCTATAAGTGCCCAAAATATAGCCACAAAAGCTGCTGAATTAATGTCTTTATTCCAATACTGTACAACGATAGCGGCTGCCACCAACTCTAACGGGAGAACCACTAACCATTGCATGGCGTAGTTCCAACCCATTGCAAAACCATAACTTGGGTCAATAAATCTAGAATTATAAGTTGAAAAAGCACCAGAAACTGGGAATGTCACAGCCAATTCTCCTAAAGATTGAACCGTACAATAGATCATACTACCGATTAAGATGTACGCAATCAAAACACCGGCAGGTCCACCATTTCTCAAGGCACCACCAGAACCAATAAACAACCCGGTACCAATAGAACCACCAATAGCAATCATTTGTAAATGTCTAGACTTTAACTTTCTATTTAATGGAGCATTAGCAGTCTTAATGGCTAATTTTTCAGTTTCGGATAAATTTGGGTCAATAGCTAAGTTTGGATCGTCGTATTCTTTGAAACTGTCAACAAATTTAGCCCATCCTTTTAATGGGGGCTTGCTGTCTTGAGCATCAAAGGCATTGACGTATACACCTCCGTTTTTTTCAACGTCAGAGCCGTCGGCCTGTTCTTTGGACCTAAGATAATTCAACTCTTTGCTGACCATCGGGAATGTTGAATGTAACAATGGGGAACGAGAGGTTTTAAATATTAGGGAGATTCCAATTGTTGCAAAAGCTTGATAAGAGTATATGCAGGATTAAAAAGAAATACTAAGGCTATTTTAGATGGTCCTTAAAGAAGCATCTAATTGGCGGACAAGAGTTGATAGGGTATATGCAGGCAGTAAAAGAAAAAAAAATAATTAAAACTGCTGGCGCGAGAACTTCGCAGAGACGTCACCTTAGTGCCAACTTACGGTACCGATTAAACACAACCCCACAACGTTTATACGTTTAAAGTTTGATTTTCTTGGTGGCAATGGGGAGTGGTAAGGCTTTTCGATTCAAGTGCCGTAAAAAACTTAATACGGCGCCTGAACACTAGGATTCCCGCCAAGAAGTCTAGTTTTGTTCCCAAACTTCGATGCAGATACTTGTGATTTATCCCATCGTTAAGGTGATGTGGGGTTGGAATCGCCGTATGGTTCCTTTAGTAAACGGCGTAAAAAAGAAAGGCAGCGATTGAGTTCAGAGTGTTACGGCCAAGTCAGTAAGTTAGAGAAATGAAACAGTAGTATAGATAGCTCAATGTGCATAGTTGAAGATAAGCTGTGAACACCTCTGGCATTTGCTTATCTGTGATAAGCTGTGGCTAGAGGCAGTCCGAAAAACGCCGCGCTGTAGTACAAAGATTTTAAGTCACGTGCTACGGGAACAAGACTGAATTGGGAAAAAAAAATATCGAGAGTACGATATCAGGATTAGATAGCTTCAAAATACGAGGCGTTCGAAGACCAGTGCGATATCTTGCGACACCTGGGCGACATAGCACTATTGTCGTCCTATTGTTCTCCATCATCACCACAAGTCGCTTCATACTTGATATCACCGCCTCACAATCACGATGTTTCACGACATAACAAGAATTTCTCACGACATCATTGACGGATCCCGACATTTTTGACGTATCTGGAAGCTACTCTTTATCAAACATAACCCTTTTGTCACACATTACTTCGTTGTCATACATTACCTCTTTGTCATACATTGATCCCAACCTATCATTGCCACCGTGCCCCAATACCACTACCCCTCCATATTCACTATAGCTCTTATTCGTTTCATCCCTCTCCTGCTCCATCACCCAGTGGTCTGTAAAATCTACGGCGTGCTCTTCTGTTACCCTTACCAGTTTCATGAACAATGCTTCAACGTATCTTTGTAATCGAGTAAGATATCACAAGACTAGTAAACTATCATCTAAAAATATTATCTAAAAATAGCTTAAATATCAAAAGTAGCACAAACCCACCACCATTGCGACATTGTAAAGCCTCCATTCTGTTTATTGCGTAGGACTCGTTTTTACTACTGAGCTGAAATTCGGGGTGCACTGGCAGATGACAGTGCGAGGCCCTACCGCACCACGCACTAAGCATCGCTGCAGCAAAAATGTCGTGAAACACGTTGTTAAACTAAAAAAAATCTTCAAAAAAGTTCCGTATGATCAAGACTAGGAAATTTAAAGTGCAGGCAGTTCGAGTGGTTGTATTTCTACTACTCTCCCTAGCTGGATATCACGTACTTAACGCCGACAAGTCGGGTATTACTTCACTCATTCATCAACTTAAACAATCAAAGTTTGAGTTCGTAGATAACTTAAATTATCTACAAACAAACGATGTTTCTGTTTATTCCACCAATTATAATAATTTATTTACAAAAATCAATTACGAGCAATTTGTGGGTTTAAAAGACCTGGTCAAATGTGATTTATTCTTCAAAAATTTGGAATTTATAGATAAAGATTGGTTCATTGATCCCCTTTTAGGTTTTGATTACAACAAGGATTATTATGAAACTTACGAAAAATATGAAGAAAAGGTAATAAACGCTTTGAAAGAAAACGGTGACGAAATAAACGTACAAGATATAAAAAACGACTATACGTCGGGATGGGATCGTATTAAAGAGCAAGAACAGCTTATACACGATTATCTTACGTATTTACGAGTTTACAACAAATGCTATGTGGATTCAAAGGTCAACACGGCCTTGAATCATAAAGAATTATCTTCTAAAGTTGTTCCTTGGTTAACAGGGAATTATCCAAATATTGTAGATTATAATGGACACAAGATTAAAATATCCGACGATTCGTGGATTGGAGGATCGTCATTTTTGTCCAACATTAAAACCCATTTGTCTGGGAAAGGAATTGTTTTAACTGTTTCCGACTCTCACATTCCAGACACTTTGAGACTTCTCAGGTTATTGAGGTTTCTTAAGAATACCCTTCCAATCCAGGTGGTTTATTTCAAGAATCTCAGTAAGGAATCTATAAACAAAATCATTGAGGTGGCAAGAACAGATAATATCAGTACGTTGGGAGTAGAAAGAGCAGCAGCGGATATGCCTAAACAAGAGGTGTACTTCATTGATGTTTCTGTCAGTGTACAAGAAAAATATTTGCACAAATTTGAAGGTTTCGGAAACAAGATTCTTGCAACGATCTTCAATACTTTTAGTGAAATGATCCTTATGGACGCAGATGCAGTACCAATGAAAGCCCCTGCTGAGTTTTTTGATATGAACAATTATAAGACTAACGGAACCCTTTTTTTCAAAGACAGAAAAGCGGTGGAATATAGACCTACAAATGATTTAATTTTCTTCAAAAAGCTTCTTCCATCTAAATTTGATTCAGTAGCTTTTGGAATTGATCAACCATCTAGTTACAGTTTCGATAGAGATTTTTTCAAAGGTTCAAGCCATTATATGGAAAGTGGAATTGTTATTATTAATCGTAAAAAGCATTTTTTCCACTCAATTATTATGGCCCAATTAAATTTTGCTTACCCTGTCAATGTGAGAGTTTATGGTGATAAAGAACTCTTTTGGTTAAGTTTTTTGATACTCGGAGATGAAGAGTATGCCTTCAACAAACACTTTTCTGCCGCCATTGGTGAATTAACCCCGGAAACTGAACGGTTTAAAGATATCAATAAAGAGAAGGATTTCAAGTCGCAAGAACTCTGTTCAAATCACCCAGCACATATCAGTGACCAGGATGATCACACCCTTCTCTGGTTCAACTCTGGGTTTCAATTCTGCGGTCAAAAAGCAGATTTAGCCAAAGAATTCGAGTCTAAGAATCGGTACTCAAAGTTTAAGAACTTGAAGGATTTTGAGGCGTTTTTCGAAGGTAAACTTGTGATAAAGAATGCTGTAGTACCCCCATCTGATACTATAGCCGTGGATCACACAGAGGGGGAAAGTAATAGAGCATGGTTGAACATGCGTCAATACTGTAATGGGTATACCTGGTGTGCGTATTCTTCTATAGGAGAGGATTCTGATAAGGACCCGAATCTCAGAGGATTCGTGGTTGAATTCAGCCCGGAAGAAGTGAGTTGGTTTTCTACACTCGGAGATGTATGGATGTCATAGTGTATAGTAATGTATAATAGAGACATATTCTTTAATATGTATTGACTCTCAGTAGTCTGTGTGAATGTTAGCTTTTGCAGCCATTCGCGACTTTTCACCATGGAAACCTTCAACGAATTACTTCTAGCTTGCCGTACGGGCGATCTAGAAACTGTGGAAACGCTTCTTAACACCCCCAATCTAAATATAAACAAAACAGATGAGTGGGATTATTCCCCCTTAATTCTTGCTTCCATTTGTGGTCATTATGAGATTGTTGAGATCCTTTTGAAAAGAGGAGCCATTTGTGATAGAGATAGTTTCGAAGGTGAAAGATGTATTTATGGAGCATTGAACTATAGAATCAGAGACTTGTTGCTAAGCTACGATATTTCCAAGAAAGTTGATGTCAATCAGCCATTTGCATCTCATATTACCGGGATTCTTACCAATAATAAATTTGTTAATAAAGATTTGGTACTCCGATCTACAGATGATAAAGTGTACTTTGTCAATAGATTTCTTATGGTTGCACGTTCTCCGAAATTTTCGTATGAATTAAATAATAATTGGGTTGATGAGTTAGAGGTAAAATTACCATATGACTCTAAAATATTTGATCTTCTACTTAACTATATATATTTAAGAACGGATCGATTAACATTGGACAGAATTCGGGAAGGAGGTGATTTAGCTTCTATATACGAGTTGAATGATCTCTCTATGGCCATTTCTCGATACGGAGAGACGGATCACAAGATGAAATCCAAAGTCAACCACCAAAACTCGTTTTCTTTCATAGAAAAGTCCCGTATAGATATGTCAAATTTTCTTGAAAAAGTACTAGATGCAAAGGTTGTCGTCCCTTTAAGTCTCAAAGATGACGTAGAATTTGAAGATATCGACCCGAAAGAACATTTGACCAGCAATCTCAAATCACAGCTTTTGATAAGTGACTGTGTACCAGATATCGTTCTTCTGATAATAGACATTGACCTGGAATCAGTCGCCTATTATCCATGCCACAAATGTATATTGATGAGATCAGAATATTTTGAAACAATGTTTAACTCAGAAATTTTTAGTGGCCAAAACAAAGTACCAACGAAAGCTTGTCAGGACTTCGAAGTTCTTGATAGAACCAACCTTAAACCGAGATCTTTACCGGTTATTTCTGTAACATGCACAAACAGCGATGTTGCTGAGTTGGTCCTTGCTTATTTGTACCATGATAATGTGGATTATATCCCATTGAAATTAACAGTAGATCTTTTGTACTTATCTGACGAATTGTTGTTGGATAAGCTTAAAAGTCTTTGTGCTGTTAATATCACTTCAAAATTTAAAGATTTTTTCTTTGAAGAAATGATTCATTTGGAAGAACGGATAGGCTATGATATCTTTGAATTAGTGAGGATAAGTTGGGCTACAAGGTGTGATAAATTAGAACACTTTTCCTCTAGGTTAATCGCAAGTAACCTAGAGAAAATCTTCCATACTCCTGAACTATTGGATCAGTTGAATCAGTTGATCATCGAAAGTGCCAACCGTATAGAACAAAGACAAGCTACTGATACTATCGAATTGGTTGATGATATTAGATACTACTTATCGAAGAAATATGGGGTTAGCGACGATCTTATGAAGGATTTCGTTCCAGTAGGCCCTTCATTGACCGGTAAGTTTGACGATGATGCCGAAATAAGAAAGGACTCATTATTGATGTATAATAGAGATTTGGAGATGATAGATAATATGTTAGAGACGTTAGACTTGGACGCTTAGGTATCAAATATATATGATTATGAATCCAGGCAACATGCGATTATTGTTACACTCTTTTTGCAGTGCTCTTCTACCGCAGTACTAACTATTTGCCATAAAGACAATGTATATCCGATTTGAGATTCATAGGTCCTATTAATGAGTGATACAAGTGCTGGAATCAAACCATTCAGAAATTAGAGGGACTGAGTTAAAAGAAAAGTATGATTATAGTCTGGCATACCCACTAATAACATATCTCCAGTGAGTGAGTCCAATATTTCTCAAGGTATCGTTTAAACTATTCTTATCATAAGTCAAAAAAGTCCTAATTCAATCAGTCTTTTGAATTCCAATACGTTTATCTTTTACGTCAGAATAGTGTCAAGTACCACAATTGGTTTGCCCACCAAGCTTACATTATTCGTTTACTTTTAGCTGCAACTATGTTTTGTTGTTTTCTAGATAATTCGAAAGGCTATAAAAATTAGGTCATATAACGTCATTTCCTGGAGATTAGGCTTTAGGACCGAAGTCCCGCCTTGCTTTTGAACCCAGATCTTCACAAAGTCAACCTTGTTATCACACGAATTTAGCTGGGGACTTTGGTCTGAATACCGCGAGCTTTCGCACTGGTGGTGGAATTTTCGCTTTATTTTAGTTTTCTTTTTGAAAAAGTTTTGGTACAGGCGTTCCTGACACGGCTGCAAATATATATAAAACACCGATCCCCCATCTCCATAATTATATGTTTCAACCATCATGCTGAGTAACTTATTTAACACCCATTTAGAGAAGCTCCCGAATGAAGTTATTGTAAAAATATTGGACTACCTTCCTTTAACTAGTCTCGTGGATTTATCTAAATACAGTACAATTGCATTCAACTTGTGTTATCGGGATATTATTTTGCAACCCAGCTCAAATGATAGTAAAAGTCACAACATTTTCCTGGATTTAACGGATATCCAGGACTTCATCAACAAACATCCATATTGGACCCCTTACCATCTTATTCTTGAAAATGAAGATAATTATAGTGAAGACTTTGATTTCAACCAATTCAAATTTATATCTATAAATTTGTTGCAGTCCAGAATCCCCGAAAAATTCAAGGACTTCAATTTTAAACATATAATAGTCGATAATCAAAATCAAGGGATTGATCCTACACAATTATCACAGTTGAGTATTGAGAATTTAACGATATATAATGGATCTTTTTCGATGATCCCTGATACGGTAAAAGATTTAACATTAGTTAATTTTCCTATTAATTTGGAGGACTTAAATAATTTGAGATACCTCAGATCATTAAACTTGTACAGCTGCGTAAATGAGTATTTCCAGGTTGATTTACCTGATTTGCAGCTGTTGTTTATAAACGATTATGGTAAGAGTGGAGATTTAAGAAACTTGGAATCCCTTGAATCTTTAGAGATACACAATGTCAATGAATTGGTGAACATGCCACCAAAGTTGAAATCCTTAGTATTGTCTGATGGTAAAAGATTGACTACTCTAGAAAATATCAAAAACATGAGTTCTTTAAAAAATCTTACATTACAGATGTATTACGTTTGTAATTATGCTAATTTTTACAAGCTTGAATTCCCCCAATCACTTCAAAGTTTATCATTTATATATCAAAATATTTATTTTGATATTTATAATGAAATCAATAAGATAAAGCTTCCTCGGTTTCTAGAAAGATTTGAGCTATTCAATTGTGAAGATTTGGTATTATCAAATTTGTCACTACCAGAATCATTACAGGAAATGAATTTATCCAACATAATGGGGTTCGATAATTTCGATTTAAATGGAACTTTAAAAACATTACTGTTGAAGAATGTTTTGGAATACCAAGATTTACAGGTACCTGAGCACGTTCTGTTCACCGTACTCAACGACTTCTAATGAATATGCATATAAAAAATACAGAAACTACTATCATACAACATTTACAACGCAACTATGTATATAAAAATTCGCCGTCTCTTTTTGTTCATTATTCATTATATCCTATTCTAAAGCTTCAAGAATTGATTTAGAAAGACCACTAACTTCTGGCGCATCGTTGAGTAGATTATTTAAATTAAATCTGATCCATGGCTCATAAGTTTCTGAAATTATCTTCTTTCTATTTAACAAATCCGTAGATGACCCATTCAACACATTAAATAGATTAAGTTGATTATAAGGGTTAGATGCAGTGGGATATGCGTAAAATTTTGTCAACGGGCTATAAAATACTTGAGAACCACTCTCAGAATCTTGTAAACTAACCGTTAAAAATTTCTTGAAACTAGTCAAGTACAAAACCAAATTTTTCTTCAGTACGTTAGACACGGACTTCTTGTCAGATTTGGACCAATTAAGTAGATTAAAAAACCCGTCCAAAGTTTTAACGAAATGAGATTTGATGAGATGCGATGGGAAATTATCAACCACTAAACTAACAAAGTTCACAGACCCATTATGGATCAGGGGGTTGATATGGTTCATTGCCGAATGAATGTATAGAATAAACTGATTGGAATTGACTTCGATCAACGTAGGACTAGTTTGAATTATCGCTTTCATTAAATCGAGTAAAGCATCTCGCACCTCTTTAGCTTCATCAGTTATCATAGGAATCAATGCCTTGATAAGTTGTTGTTTAAGCTTGGGATCTGTAGGGAGATTTTTAGCAAGCATGATCAATACTTCTTTCCTTGTACTGGAAGAATGATGTTTCGTTAAGGAAATATACTGTTCAATGGATTTTATACCAATGGATTGATTTGGTAAGGAGATGGCTTTGGCTCTGAATGAAGTATCTGTATGGTTTGCCGCTTTAGTGGTCTTCCCCACTTTGAGTCTTTGCTTGACAAAGTCCTTTTTCTTCTCTTGTTTCTTCTTCTTGCTTCCCATAGTACTCTGCGATGAGATGCGAATTATTTTTGCAATAGCTTCGGAACAGATTTGGTGCTATTTCTGAAGCGATAATAAAACCGCGTACGATTTATAATGGATATTGATGGAAGTCTTCTGGCACTCAGCTTACACGAGTTCCAAACAGCATACGATACTACAGTTGCACAAGCAGAGTTAAGTGATGCTATGGATGTAGATTCTATCAACAAGAGTGATGTGTCATCTGTGGATACTATAAAAGAATTAGAGTCTCAAGATTGTCAAACTTCAACCCCAATCAAAAATATTGATATAGAAGTAGAACCAGAGAATTCTAGCTTCGTTTCAGCTTTATCTCAGACAATATTCCTGCCCACAAATATAGGAGCTCAATATGCTATGAAACTCTTGCCAGCGCCAGAGAAATCTGATATAGACGGAGAATACGATGTCAGTAACGTGAAAACCTTAGTAACTCGTCACATGAACTCTTTCAGTACAAACAGTGATAATTCGTTATTTCTAGATGATACAGAACCCGAGTTTGTGTACAATCCGGTCAAAAAGGACTATGATGAAGAAAGTACGTTTAATAATCTTATGAATCAGTCATATTTATACAGACGGTATCAAAGATCAGCAACGCCAACTCCTATCCCAGCACTGGAAGTGGCTCCATTCATGACACTGGAGGCATCACTACCAGCATACGATGAACTGATTAATAGATCTGATATGTCAAACTTGTCTCGTGTCAGCAATACACCCTCGATCCAAGTCCACCATCATTACTACTACTCACCAGGGCCGTCGCCAGGACGGCACTCCACCGATATTTCTAGAGACGAAACTAGCTTCATGAGCTTAAACAACTCCCATAGCATTCTCAATAACTCTTACTTAGGTCAAGCACACTCTTTAGGGCCCGTGAATCTCCCGCCACCATGGAAGCAGGAAAGTATCCCTAAAGAGAAATACCCATATATAATTTCTACATACTTACAGATGATTATCAACACAGCCGTCAGTGGGTATGTCCTCTTCTTGGTATACAACATTGTCAAGACTATCCGTAAAGATATCGAAGTTAAATTGGTTCAACAGTCTACAGAACTCATGATAGAGATTGAAGAGTGTACCAAAAGATATTACGAAAACAATTGTTCACCTGATTTGATTGTACCAGCTCTTGAAAAACCGTGCAATTACTGGTATAAATGCATGAACCAAAATCCACATCCCAATTTTAGTGGTAACAAGTCAAGTATAAGTGCTGAGACTTTAGGGTTAATCCTAAATTCATTGATTGAACCTCTCGGACTCAAGTTTTTCGTTATTCTTTTTGTATTCTTGTTCCTGATATTCTTATTCAACTTCATATTTGGGTTCATTAGAGCAAAGACTTATTATGGAGATAATAATAGTCGTGCGATGGTAGAAAGTACACAAACGGCTTAACAACAATAAACAAAAACAAAAAAAAAAACGTTAACAATAGAGAAAGTGAGGAAAGTTTAGTCGAACACTCCTTGCCTTTTTACTTTGCTAGAAGCAAAATTAAGTTGTGGAGACTTTTCTTTCCGACTTGTCAATACTGTATCTTTAACTAAAGCATCCGTTTATTAGTATATTTGTCGTAGCTAGTATTCATCGCAGGTGTCCTACTTTATCATGTCGTAGACCTTGATAACGTACAGAACAAACTGCTCGATCTGCGGATTTAATTTCCGGGATGCTTCAATATATAATTGGTTTATCCAAAAGATTACCTACGCACATGTAAGTCTATTTGTCGGCCCGGGCGCGTTGATTAAAACTTGTGAATACATCAACTCCCCTCAGAGACCGTGATGATTAGGCTGTGAAGGGTGCATTATATGGCCTTAAAGCCGGCCCAGGACTGGTGCGGCGACAAAAACCATCGAGTGCCGTCGGATCAAGATGTCGTCACTGCATACGGAAATCTGTCGATCTTTTTAAATTTCTTTACTCTTGTGTGACTCAACAACCGTTCATCAACCAGGGCATGGCCTAACCCGAGTGCTCATATGGTGTCTTCTTGACTCAAACCTCCACGTGAATAATTATACTGTTGACCCCTCATCGGCTATTATTGATATGTTCATTATTTAATTTTAAAAAATAAAAAAAAATTTAAGGTTTTTGTACAGGACTTCTTCTCTTCGTTTTCCGGTTATATATAAATATCTTTCCGCCGTTATTTGTACAGCCTTTTAACTTTGATGAGTTTCTTTGGTGCTTCTAAGAAAGACGAAGAAGCTTTAAGAGAAGCTGTTCAACAGGGCCATCGTGCTAGTCAAGATGGTTATTCAATGACTGGACTGTCTGCGTATGAGACTGCAGATGAAATTGAAGAGGCAGAAAGTGGCCTTTTAAACCAAAAGGCAACTGGAGCTGATAACTTGGGCAACTCCAATCATGAAAATGAGAAACTTACCGATGTTCCTCCCATTGATGATTATGAAAATATACAAGACGATGATAATACATTTGGGAGAAACCAGAATTCTTTACTTGATGATGACGAGCAAATCAAAGAGTTCGATGGAACTGCTACCGACGGTGAAAAGAGTGACAAACTAGACCAAACCAAAAACGACCCAAACAGGAAGTATGGAATTCACGAGTTACAATGGGACTCTGAAAATGATAAAGGAAATCCAATGAACTGGCCAAAATGGAAGAAGTGGTACATCACGGCTACTACCGCAATGATTTGTTTGTGTGTTTCTTTGGGTTCTTCTTTATTTATAACTGGTGTTTTCGACTTGATGAAAAAAACTGGAGCATCTAGGGAATTATGTATATCTGGTTTAACTTTTTATTTATTAGGTTTAGCATTTGGTCCAGCTTTAGCAGCTCCGATTTCTGAAACTTTTGGCAGAAGAATTGTCTATGTTTCATCATTCCCTATATCTATGTTATTTACCATGGGAATTGGTTTATCTGATAAGATTTATCAGATTTTGATCTTGAGATTCTTTTGTGGGTTGATAGCATCTCCGGCTTTGGCAGTAGCTGGAGGTACCATTAATGATATATGGGAAGTTGAGGACAGAGGTTTTGCAATGGCATATTTCTGTTTAGCTCCGTTCTTAGGTCCTGTATTAGGTCCAATTGTTGGTGGTTTTGCTGCTGAACATAAGGGATGGAAATGGACAATGTGGGTTTCTTTAATGTTTAGTGGAGCTGTTTTACCATTTGTTTTAATGTTACCTGAAACTTATAAACCTGCCATCTTGGCCAGAAGAGCTAAAAAAAGAGGTATTAAGCTCGATTTACCACCTACTGGTGAACTTATTAAAATTACTCTTTTTATTACTTTGTTAAGACCAATGAAAATGTTGGTGGTTGAGCCAATTGTTTTATTATGGTCATTTTACATTGCCTTTGTTTTCGCCGTGTTATTTGGTTTCTTCGAAGCATTTCCTATTATTTTCCAAGGTGTATACAGGATGGATATCGGTGTAAGTGGTTTGACATTTATTGGAGTTGGTGTAGGTTTAATCATGGGCGTTATTTTCTATATGATCCTTGACAGAAAGTTATTTTTCAAGAAAAACCCAGATGGAACTCGAGGTGCTAGAGATGCAGATGGTAATCGGTTGCCACCAAACCCTGAAGGCCTTTTGTTTATTGGTAAGGTCGGTTCTGTGTGTTTACCTATTGCTTTGTTCTGGTTAGGATGGACAGGAAGAAAGGATGTACATTGGATGGCTCCAACTGCTGCTGGTGTTCCTTTTGGATTTGGTTTGATTTTGATCTTTTTCACCAACATGTTGTATTTCAGTGTAGCATTCCCACCTGCTGCCGTTGCCAGTGCTTTGGGCGCCAACAACTTGTTGAGATACTTGATGGCATCTGTTTTCCCGTTGTTCACCTCCCAAATGTATGAGCACTTGCACATTAACTGGGCCACCTCTATATTTGCTTTCATTTCCGTGGCCTTATTACCAATCCCATGGATTTTCGAAAAGATTGGTCCAAAATTGAGACAAAGATCCCAATTCGGATACGCTGCTCTATCCAAGCAGGCTTCAAAAGGGAGACGTCCTAGCGTAGTTGAAAGTGAGATTGCTTCATCTCTTGCCTAATACCCATATATCAAGAATATTCAAGAATCTTATAAATATGTATATTCAAGTGTTCTTTATCTAATTTGTAAAATAACTTAATTTAATTTGATTCATTTATATTTATTTTAATTTCGTCTGTTTTATCTTTAGTAGTAGAAAGTCAATCAAATCAAACTTCAAAGGTGTTCAGCAATAGAAGTTCTTCGTGGCCATTTTTCAAGTTCTACTTTGAGCTATAAAAATAACTTTTAATGATTTACTTGCTAAACTAAGTAAAACTTTTAATATTACTTTTCAATACAAGGTGTTTTGTTAAAACATATCATTCAAATATTAGTACCGTCAAGTGGCCATGGTATTTCTTCACCATAGTTCCAGTGAATAGCTTTTGTCTGAGTATATTCCTTCAAACCTTCAATACCTAACTCACGACCGAATCCGGATTGTTTCATACCACCGAATGGAACAGCATTGCTCAATGCCATGTAATTGTTACACCATACCGTTCCCGCATGGAGAGCATGAACCATACGCATGCATTGGGAAGCATTCAGGGAGAACACACCGGCACCCAACCCATAGCTGGTATCATTAGCTTTCTTGATGGCCTCTTCTTCAGTCTTGAACGTTTGCACTGCAAGAACCGGGCCAAAGATCTCTTCATCAACAATTTTCATACCAGGTTTACAATCTGTAAAGATAGTTGGTGAAACAAAAAACCCGTTTTTAAAACTTTCTGATAAATGAGCTATTCTCTCGTCACCCCCAGTGATACGGGTAGCTCCTTCTTCAAGACCAGCTTTGATGTAGTAGTTGATTTTTTCTTGCTGTTGTTTAGAAACTTGAGCACCTTGAAATGTTTTGATGTCAAAAGGATCACCAATTACATGAGCCTCAAAGTTCTTCTTAAGCATCTTAAGAAATTTATCCTTTATTGTTTCTTGTACAAATAAACGGGAACCAGCACAACAATCTTGGCCGTGGTTGAAAAGAATAGCTTGACTGACCCAATTAGCAGTTTGGTCCAAGTCAGCGTTGTCGAATACAACAACAGGAGATTTACCACCAAGTTCAAGAGAAACCTTCTTCAAGTTACTCTTTGCAGCAGCTTCCATGATTTTCCTACCAGTAATAGTGGAACCGGTAAACGCGATCTTATCAATATCCATGTGAGAAGCAATGGCAGAACCAGCATCCTTTCCTAAGCCATTAACAACGTTAATGACTCCCGGTGGGAAACCAGCTTCAATAGACAATTCAGCCAAAAGAAGAGCACTTAATGGAGTTTGTTCGGCAGGCTTCATAATGATACAGTTACCAGCAGCTAAAGCAGCACCAACCTTCCAAGCGAACATTTGAATTGGGTAATTCCATGGAATAATTTGACCACAAACGCCAATTGGTTCGAGTCTGGTGAATGCTAATTTCACACCTTCTTCCTGTTCAATTGTACGACCTTCAATCTTATCAGCGAGGCCAGCATAGTAACGGAGGCATCCGATACTGTCTACAATATCAACATCACGAGCAATCCATACTGGCTTACCATTGTCGAGACTTTCAAGTTCAGCAAGGGTATCAATGTTTTTTTCTATCAAATCAGCCCACTTGTGGAGAGCAGCAGCTCTTTGATCTGGCTTGGTGTTTTTACCCCAGGTGGTGACAAATGCTTCTCTAGCTGCTTTAACAGCATCATCAATATCTTCAGAAGTTGCGGCACTAACAGTAGCCAAGTCTTCTCCAGTAGTTGGGTTTGGGGTTGTCAAGGTATTATTATCCTTTGCTTGTCTGAATTCACCCTTAATGAACAATCCAGTGTTGATTTTGATTTCACGGCCTGTTGGTGATTTGATAGTAGCAGACATTTTTCAATTGAATTTTTTTAGTTTGAATTGGATGACAAAATTCACTTCTTGAATAAAATATAGGATCCAACAGCGACCTTATCAGTAGAAATTCCCTATCGCAATATATCGGAACCTGACCGAAAATTACTTGATTGAGAAGTTCGGAACGAAACCGAGAATGATGCCAATGTTAATATTTTACCCCAGGAATCCGGGAATACTCCGAAGCTTACCCCAATGATAAAGATTTGTGGTTAAAAGGTAGAGAGCGTCTTCTTTGGTGTCTTCTAAACCATTAAATTTTATTATCATGGGTAAACCACAAGGTGTAATTGCTGCTGTTCCAACTCCGTTCACAAAGGATTCTGAAAGCTTGAACCTTCCATTCATCAAAAGTGAAGTAGATAGACTCGTTGACGCTGGTGTCCATGGCCTTGTAACCACCGGTACTACTGGTGAATTCCCAACTCTAACCACCGAAGAACATAAAGATGTCATTAAAGCCTACGTGGACGCTGCTTCTGGTAGAATCACTGTAATCGCTGGTATAGGAAGTAACAGTACAAAACATGCTATTGAAATGGTTCAATACGCTGAAAAAATTGGTGCAGATGCCGTAATGGTTGTTCCACCATTCTATGATCCATTGTCATTTGAGTCACTCTTCAAATTTTACCAAGATGTTTGTGGATCCATTTCAATCCCATTGATGTATTATAATTTGCCTGGTGCTACTGGAGTTCATCTTACAGCTGGCCAAGTAAGAGAACTTGCAACTATTAAAGGATTTGACTACATGAAAGATACTGCTGGTAACGGAGGGGAACACGCAAACCTTCTTACCCATCAATCTGAAGATATTGATGTGTTTGTTGGATATGATACGTTCAACTTTTTGTCAATGGCCCATGGAGTCAAAGGTACCGTTTGGGGTGTTGCATCTCTTCTCCCTAAAGAGTGCGTTGAATTTTGGAACACCATGTCCAAGGAAAAAGACATAGAAAAGGGTAGAGAGCAATGGAAGTATTTGTGGGAAGTTAGTGACTTTTTGGAAAGTCGTAACTATGCTGCTGGTATAAAGACAGGTCATGATATTCTTGGATACTCTGCTGGTCCATTGAGGCTCCCAACCCTTCCATTTTCCGAAGACGATAAGAAAGCTTTAGCTGAAATTCTTGACCAAAGAAAGTACAAGTAGATTTAACAAGAGTAGTTCTATAAGCAGAAAGAATATATGTTACGTTATTAGAATTAGGAGTTGCATGAGTTACCCCGTTTGCCTCTTTTCTTGAGAGCCACTTGCGAAAATCCCGAATCCATATCTATATACGATTCAAAGATAATGATGTGGTGGTAGAGAAACTAGTCAAATGCAACCTCACACACTCAGCATAAAATCCTTTCCTTGAAGAGGTCAAGCGATCGGCCACATTGAGTGGTGGCCGATAAATCGGATTCACTCCGTAACTTGGCGGTACCCGGAGCGGGGCCGAGTCCCCTCTTTTTTAGCGAATTTTGTTTTGCAACCGAACTGCAAAAAATGCGTTGGTGATAAGAAGAGGAGAAACAACGATAAGTGGGGGTACTCTGATTCAAATATTAAATATCCAACAGCCCCCTTTATCAAAAAGATATACAACTACTTTTAATGATCAAGCGCTTAAATAGAATCATTGGTAAATTTACTTTGGAGGCTAAATCACCTTACGGTCATTTTGGTTCTAGGTCCACCTACACATCATCAGTACCCAAGGGAAGGAGATTTCCGTTCAAAAGGTCTTCCTTACTTTTTACACTGGTCGCCTTTACATGTG
The DNA here is from genome assembly GCA_030582335.1 of Yamadazyma nakazawae. NCBI lineage: Eukaryota > Fungi > Ascomycota > Pichiomycetes > Serinales > Debaryomycetaceae > Yamadazyma > Yamadazyma nakazawae. Next base: position 29,375 of record JAKTWY010000039.1, on the reverse strand, counting down.
CCATAACTGTGCCTTCAGTGTACTGGTACCAAAGTCTGCGAAAGACGGTAAAAAATGATGTGGGATTGGCATTTATAACCGTGGATGAGGTTATGAAACATAATAAACCAGAAGACTGCTGGATAGCTATCAATGGACAAGTCTTTGATGTTACAAACTTTTTGGCTGTTCATCCTGGAGGAAAAGAACGGATTATGAAATATGCTGGGAGGGATGCCAGCTTGGAATTCGGACAGATGCACTCTCGTGAGGTTTTGGACAAAATGGTTGATTTCTTGGATTATTTAGGATCTTTGGATGGGAAATTTCAAGAAGAATTAACTGAAGAAACTATCAGAATAATGGAAAACATGAAGAACAAGCCAAGCTTGCACACAATTTTCAATATTTCCGAATTCGAGTATGTTGCAAAAAGAGTTCTTCCAAAGTCTTCGTATATCTACTTTTCCACTGGTGCTTCTGACGAATTTTCCATGAGAGAAAATCATTATGCCTACAGTAGGGTGTTTTTCAGACCGATGGTTCTACAAGATAATGGCCCACCTGACACTAGTTGTACTTTAATGGGAAATCGAGTATCTCTTCCTGTGTACATAACAGCATTTGCCGGGGCTAAATACGCTCATCCTCTTGGAGAAAGAAACCTTCAAAGGGCTGCCTACTCTTCTGACGTTCTACAAATGGTTCCTAAATTAAATTCCTTCTCTAAAGATGAGTTTTTTCTGGAAGTGCCTGATGATCAAAAGCATTGGTGCCAATTGCATTTTGACAGTCAAGAAGAATTGGACAATGTAGAATCCACTATCAAAAAGATGGAGTCTTTTGAAAGCGTGAAGGGCATCTTCATTAATGTGGACATGGCAGCATTAGGTCACAGAGAGAGGGACGTGAAGAACAGGTTGGATGATGATTACGCTGCTTCAGAGTTTGCAACCATTGCAAACAGCCAAACAAAGTATCCGAGAACTTTCGGTTGGGAAGATATTAAAAGAATTAGAAGCTTAACAAAATTACCAATTGCATTGAAAGGTGTTCAAAGGGGAGAAGATGTAGTCTTGGCAGCCAAGCAAGGAATTGATGGTGTTTTATTATCAAATCATGGCGGAAGGCAACTTGATTTTTCGAGACCTCCTCTAGAAGTTTTAGCTGAAAGTAAAAAGATGTTGAAAGAAAATAATTTAGAAGATAGAATAGAAATCTACGTTGACGGTGGTATCCGGAGAGGCTCTGACGTGATCAAAGCTCTCTGTTTGGGCGCCAAAGGTGTTGGGCTTGGCCGTCCGTTCCTTTATGCAATGGCAGGATATGGAGAAGAAGGAGTCACAAAAGTATTACTGATCTTGGAAGGAGAAATAAAGAATAATATGAGGCTTCTTGGAGTAGACAGAATCGATCAGTTAAATGAGAGCTTAATAGACACTACTAACTTGAAGTTACGTAGTGCCGCTGTCAGTGATGGTCTTTACGATGGAATTTATGATAAGCTTCCACCTCCAAGATTTAAAAATGAAGTAGTGTAAATTATTCATATTTTTAAGTAGAAAACAATAAATTATGAGGAACTAAATTCAAAGGATATTATTTGTAAAATTTTACAACCAAAGAACTTTATCAAGCCTGGGTCTTGGCGGGTTAGTTATTAACGGAATTCTTAGTTATTGTTGATAAGATAGCCTGCGGTCTTTCCCCGAGATTTTCATTAGTCTCGGATGGCCCCCGATACACGGTTTAATGTTTCTTAGATATGGATTTGTGGGGTCAAAGAGTGACTCCGAAGCACCCAATTCGGAATTTGACCCTTGAAATCATCTATGAGAATATCATAGCAACTCAAGATATGGCTAATACTATACCTACAGACTTTATGGACTTTTGTAGTTGTAGCCAAATTTCAGCATATAGTCAGACATTATGCAACACCGGATTGAAGAGACGCTCAGAAACTCTATCAGGAAACTCGACTGCGAAATTTTGATACAAAATTCCCCACTTAATAAATGACTCCACTTACTTGATAAGATAAAATCACGTAGATAAGAATTGAGGAAATATCAAAATCTTATATAAGAAGCAATATATACTTGATCATAAAAAAAATTGTATATACTTGATACATAGTTACAAAATGACCAAGAGAAAAGACGAAACAGCCATAAAACTTGAAGTTGCTGATGAAAATGATATAGGCTCATACAGCTCCTATGGAGAAGAGGAAAATGTCTTTGTAAAAACTGAAGATGGTCCAGATTTCAGAGGTGTTTCGACCTTAGGTGCTGCAATTTTAATTGCAAAATCCCAAATCGGACTAGGATTACTTGGTTTACCAGAAACTATCCATGTTTTAGGATTTGTGCCTGGTTTAATTTGCCTTGGAGCTTTATGTGGGCTCACTATTTGGACTGGTATTGTTATTGGAAAGTTCCGGCTCTCTCATCCGGGTGTTCACAGTATTGGTGATGCTGCCAATATCATGTTTGGAAAAGCAGCATGTGAAGTTGTCGGTGTAGCATTTTGGTTTCTATCGGTACTCACATATGGTGCTGGTGTGCTTTCCACTTCAATTGGGTTTAATGCAGTCACAGGCCATCCAGTATGCACTGTTGCTTGGGTTGGTGTTGCAGCCGCAGTAGCTATGATATTGGGTACTATAACTCGTACTATGAAATGGTTATCATGGTGTGGCTATGTGGGCTTGGCATCTCTTTTAATTGCCATTTGGTTGGTAACTATTGCTTGTTTGACTCAAAGTATACCGGCAGCTGCTCCGGTAGGTGAACCCATAAACAAGCTGATTCGAGTTGTAGCCACCGGTATACCCTTTAAAACCATTGCTTCTGCCGTTGGAACCCAAGTTCTTAGTCTTTGTGGATCTGGTTCTTTTTTCACAATTCATGCCGAAATGAAAGATCAAAAGAAATACAATAAGTCTCTTTTATTAGGTCAAGGTTTTGTGGTTCTCAATTATATCGTTATTAGTTGTATTGTCTATGGGAAAGTTGGACGTTATATCACATCTCCGGCTCTTGGTTCGGCTGGTCCTTTGATTAAAAAAATTGCCTACGGAATTGCATTCCCAGGCCTTTTCTTTTCCTGTTTCTTTCAAGCACATCTTGCTGCCAAGTACGCTTTTGTTCGTATATTGAGAGGAACAGTACATTTACAAAGCAATACTAAGACTCATTGGGTTACCTGGATCAGTATGATGAGTATTGTTATAGCACTTGGTTTTGTAGTTGCTGGTGCTATTCCTTTCTTTAACGATTTACTAGGCTTAATTGGTTCCCTTTTGGGTACCAGCTTCTGTCTTATTCTTCCAGCTTTCATGGCGTTGTATGAAATTGGAGGTGGAATGCACCACCACAAATTCAATGGATTGGGTTGGTTCAAGTCCTCTTTCAATGTGTGGAGAGAAAATAGAGCAAACACATTGACAGTTATTTTATCATCTATTTGTATCATTGGTGGTATCTACATTTCTGTAACGGGTATTTACGGTTCTGTTGCATCCATTGTCGGCCGTTTCGCTGATGGAACAGTTGAAGGCGCCTTTTCTTGTGCAGACAACAGTGGTTAAGCGTTTATATACTATATTTAATGAGATACTTTATGATTGTAATGTTTACAGAGTAAACATATCGCTCTGTTCTGAAAATGGGAAAAGAAACCACCTCTCTAACTCAGCTCCTAAGTCCATCCCCGAAAAATTCAGTAAACCATTCATATCTCTTATCGGATCCGCTTCAGCTGCAACATGCGAAATTGCAGCCAACCCATCCATATCTGAGTTAGGGAAAGAAGATAAACTGTTAAAAATCCCCGGAGTCGTTATGTCCCCTTGCTGTGTACCTGTTTGGGGAGTTCTGGCATTTGCTGATTCTATATTATCAGTTTGAGGTCTTTGGGATTCACGCTCCTTGGAGATCTCATAGTCAGATGCTTCGATGGAGACATCATTCATACTATTATGCTCTGAGGCATCTATGTCGTGTTCATGGAAATGCTTTGTGAAACTACTCTCATCAGAATCCGCCCAACAGCCTATGTCGGATTCTTTAATAATAGGCAGCTCAGTTGCTATTGGGATCAGAAATCCTTCTATTTCGGTAGGACGAAGAATAGATGAATTGTCGATACATGCTATCTGAGCCCAAATACATCCCTGTGAGTTATGTTGCTGAGGCAAGTACAGAGCATTATTGGCTACAGACTGTAAGACATTAGAAGAAATCATTTCGAACGCATTTCGTATTCGTTCATTAGCACCACCCGCCTCAACTGTCGATAAGGTCTCTAACATAGTAGTACAAGATTGGATTTGAGAGAAGATTTCATAAAATGAAATACATAGCTGATTTGAAGGTGTTTGGGAAATCTCTTTTAGTGAGTTCACAAATGTTAATCCACACATAAAGAGGTTTTGTACACTAAGCCATGAACATACCGCAGACCAATCTCTATGCATGACTTTAACTAATTTCATGACCTCACCAGCAGAGTGGAATGCAACATGTATAGCTTCGGAGGAAAGTTTAGGTCTGTTTGGTGATGGTCTTAAAAGTAAAACCACCGCAAGATGAAATTGAAATTCAATCCATTCCTTGCTGAGTAAAGGTGCAGGGTGACAATATGTGGATCTCCAAATTCGTAATTGGTCATACATCTGCCAGGTCCACACTGAAAGATCTTCCTTGGCATATTTTTGGGAATTTCCAACTGCGTACAACCGCTTGTGAATCTCTGATTGTAATCGATAAATTCTAATATACTGAATCAGAGCGACTTTAAGGTGGCATAAAGGACCGCTTCTCAATCCATTGACGGTAACCAGCTTATCTTCAACCAAAGCGGGGTATTTTGCAGAAATCCATGTATCTGGTATACTCACAGGCCTACCCATCACTGTTGCCAATGTACGATCAATACAGTAGCATGTCCAGAAAACACGCCTACGGAGGTCAGTTGTCAAGGCATCAAAAGTCTGCGAGGAGTTTGTATCAGAGTAAAGACCCATCTCAGTAGCAAATCTCATAGCAGTTCCAGAAAGTTGCCATAAATTGCCAGCTTTTGGCACTAATAAAGTGTACTGTATTAAAAGTAATATATTTTGAACCTTCTCTATCCCTCTTCCTACAAGGACTTTACCGTAATGCTTTGTTGCTGACTTCCAGAAGACATGGGCGATACGGCCTATTTCCGAGATTGAAACATGAGAGCGACTGATAGACGCTAGAGAAATGGCCATCACCATTTTAATCTGGAATTGATCTACGGCTGATGCTTTTTCGGGGGTGTTCCGACACCGTCGTAACTTCAAATGTACCATTACCTCGTGTAACACTGGATATGCGCTATTCATACAAGTAATGTAGCGTCGGGCTAGTCTTAATATGATATTATAATTATAAGCAGTAATATCAGTGATCTTGTTTCTAGTATAGTTTCTCCGCCCATATTTCAAAAAATCCCTTCCTAGCTTCGCAATCGATACCTTTTCTTTTTCAATAAACATCTTCCTAGAGCTGACTCCCACAACACTAGAGTACCTACTTATCTGATTATTTAAGTCGTCGCTCACATGTATATCTTCACCACCAGAAAATGTCGTCACAAGAAGAGTTTCCATGTTGTTTTTCGAAGCATTGTTGACTTCATGCTGATTGAAGTATGGCAGGTCACTTTCGGACCCTTCCGAGTCGTCCAAGTCAGACTTTTCGCCTGCTGAGTCTGAACGTGTAGACATTGAAATATTTGTTGGGGTATTTAATGATGATTTTTCAGGCAATCTTGGTCGTTTATTCACAGGATTTTGTTCCACTTCTTCAGTTGATTGACTTTGCATCTTTTCGAATGCTCTAATCCGTTCCATGAGCGACCAAGCATAGCTTCTAGTCACCAACTTATTCAATACTTTGTCTCTATTCATACATTCAACCTTAGCTTTCAGACAACTTTCACACGACGGGAGTTTCGAATCACATCTTGTTTTCCTATTACGGCACCTTTCGCATGCCGGGAGTTTCCTCTGGATGTTGGTTTCTTCAATCATGGCGAAAGCGGAGATGTGTTATCCTGATAAGACTGCGACAGAAAGATTCCGATAGGTGCATGCAGGAAGAGTAAAAACGGAAAAATAACACTTTTAGCCTAAAATTGTTTTTCTGGGGTCAGAGTCTTAAAAGAAGACAAATTGTCAATTTCCTACGCTAAACTGCTTCAAACTCTACTATATTTGTACATTGATTTTCTCATAAATAAATACATAAAACTTAAAGCACCCAGCTCAAAGCTTTCTTCCAAGGTCCTTCTTTATAGTCTTCACTGTCCACGTTCATTTTAGCATAATATTCGTATTCATGTTCTTCAATCTCATCTAATCCAGTAACCAAATCAGCTTCTTCAGGCTTAACTTGTTTAGTTCTCTTCCAAACTTTCCATACAACGACCAACACAATATTTACTGGAATCATGACATAATTAAAGATAAAAGATGATGTACTCCAATTTCCTGGTAAGAAATTGACGTATCCCAAAATACCAACCATGATGACCAAGAAGAACAAACTAAAATAAATAGTGTATGGTTGCCACCATGATTTGTAAGTAAATCCATTTCTATCGATGTTCTGGGCATTACAAGCTCTATAGAACCCAATATAGGTGACGGCCATGTACACGTAATTTAAAACTTGGGAACCAGTACAAATACTGGTAAGGTATCCCAAAACAGTGGAAGCAGTTCCTCCCAATTGCAACAAGGACAACATAGCAAAACAGATGGACATCAAGATACAAAAGATTGGAACACCAGAAGCAGTACACAAAGCAAAGATCTTTGGGGCGAAACCTTGCTTAGCCATACCGTACAAGACTCTTGAAGAACAATAGACGTATGAATTACCAGCTGAGAAAGCAGAAGTAATAATGACGGCATTCACGAGATGAGGTAATCCTTTGATACCCAAGTTATTCATAGCAACCACATAAGGAGAAGCAGCAGCATCAGAACCAGATGAAGCATATTTCACAAAAGTTGGATCGTTGTAAGCAACCAAAATACCAACAGAAAAGGCACCACCGACATAGAATAACACTAAACGGTACAAGACTGTTTTGAAAGCGACTGGCATGGTCTTTCTTGGGTTAACAGCTTCAGATGCAACCATAGACATATATTCAGGACCCACAATAGTGAAAGCAGATTGGGTTAATGCTCCAAGAATACCTTGAAATCTACCACTAGCACCAGTACTCATATATTCTGCTAATGGGCCACCAGCTGCATGCCAACTTCTAAATCCAAACGCATCATGCTGAGGGTTTCCTCCACACATGGTCACGAGGGTGAAGAACAACAAGGCAATCAACAAAATTAATTTTCCAATAGATAACCAAAATTCACTTTCACCGTAAACTCTTACGGCAAAAATGTTAATAAGAGCATAAAGAGCAATTTGAACACATAATGTGATGGCTGGTGAATAATCATCTCTCCAGTAGTGAATCATACCGTTGACAGCAACGATTTCAAATGGAATATAAAACGATTCCATAAGGTAAAAATTCCAACCAGAGGCAAATTCAACTGCTTCATCAACGGTTCTTCCGGCCATAGTGATAAATGGAGATGGAACTGGCAAATAACTTACCATTTCACCAACAGAAACACATAAACACAAAATAACCACAGTCCAAAAACAATAAGCTAACAATAAACCTAACGGACCACCTCTAAGTAATGCAGTACCAATAGTGATAAAAATACCTGTACCAATAGCACCACCGATAGCGATTAACTGAACATGTCTTGACTCTAAAGATCTATGAATTTTATTTTCAGGATTTACTACGAAGAAGCCTTTCTTGGTAGTTTTGGTTTCAGTGTTGTTATCATCAGAGAATGACTCTTGAAGATTAAGACTGGAATTTACCTTTTCTTTGCTGTGTTTTTCCAAGTCCGACATGATTTTGAAAACCAGAAGAAAAAATTATTAACCTTAAAAAAATGCGGAGCCAACACAATATATAGATATTATATTGCGAAGAGAAGAGAAGGGAATCAATACCGAATGAAGTTTTTAATCTATTGACCTTATATTTGGTTGCGGTAGTGTACAAATTTCATTTTCCCGCCATTTTTTGCTTTTTTTGGGACTGTAGTGCGGCATATCCTTTCCAATTGGGTATGATCTCATATGCTGCGAGACATTTTCTTTCGTTTGGTTTTGAGTGTTGGTTACTACTGGCTCACAACTTAATCTTACCATAATCTCCACATCATCGCCAACCCAAAACCATACACGATACATACTCTAATGAATACGGTATTCTTCGTGGAGTTGGTTACATCTCGGTTTTTTCGAGCATAATCTCGAATTCTCATCGAGATGAGCAGTCTTGCCTTACGTCATAAGCCAGTTTTCCTGTTGCGTGAAAAATTTGGTACAGGTCGAATAGTATTTTTTCCTGACCTCTGCTAATATGCGTATATGCAGGTTGCTTGGCGACCCTCCGGATACCTTTTTTTTTTTACATAAATAGGTCATTCTACGACGCGAAAGTGGCATGAGCCTCGAGTCCTAGTCTGGGGAACGAACAATGCGTGGGGTTAGATAACACTGCCTGGTTTATTAGCTTATTCTATATATAAATATACTTGGGTGTTGAAAGGTTTGTCTCTCTACAAACACCGGCAAAGTTGAGCAGTCTAGGCATGCGCGGTGAAAAATAAAAATGTTCATGCTGTTAGTTACACTATCTAGATAGTGTTGTCAAAATAATGTCGTTGCGACATGGCATTATCCAAGGCAGGCTAATGCATCTGTAATCTTTGTACTAATCAGGAGTAACTTTCCAACCGATCAAAATGATTTGCAGCCAAACCTATGAGTACGAGATTATCCCATAGTATGCACCGGATTAATAAGGCACCCGTGTAAAGCGGATGTCGCAATCTACTTTTTTTAATTATGCTTCTACGAAACTGTAACATCATCTATAGAATGCTTCTAAAAGAAAGTTTTTTAGGGCGTGCGCGTGTAAGACTTTCTGTATGGTGAACTTTTTCTTTTATATGTAAAAGTGGTCAAGAAAGATATTGGCCAGAAATGTTGCAATATTGTTTGATTTACAAGCGCTATACTAAGGCGTTCTTGTTGGGTTTGTGTAATGGGCATTTTGTACTATTGTGCTGAGAGCCAGTCTTCTAAATTTTATACATTATACAACTGGTTACCTGATTACTCAACATAAATCGGATAAATATTTTATGGTTACTCTTCTCTTTGGCATAATAAATGGCTATTGTTTGATAATTCCGTTTTATGTCTCATAAGCTTCAAAGGTTTTAATCTCTGCAATGTCCGACCCAACTGATAGATAATAGTGCGACATCCATTTGAGAAAGGTGGGCTATTTTATCCTAAAACCCTTTATCATAGATAAGCGGACTATATATCCATTTTCGGAATTTAGTTCCTTCTGGACTCTTGCATGGACTCTGCCTCCAAGCCATTCCCAACGATCACCACCCAGGCGTAGCCTCTAATCTTACAGAGGTAGAATAATTCGTCTCTAAAGTCGTATTGAAAATTAGTCCACCTTTTTCTACACCAGTGGGCTTTTTTCACCTTGTAGCTTAAATTTTAATCTAGTGTAATATCTGGTTAATGGGAGGCGATGGTGTCACTGTTATGAGCATGCAGGTACAGGGGGGACCCTTGGAAACAAGGCTGAATTGAGTAGGTCGCTCAAGGGTGGCTTCAGTTATTGTAGCTTCATGTTGATAAATTGATAAACGAAATCAAAAACGAGTGAGAGAAAAGACTGTCAAGGTAAAAAGTATATCAAATGGATCATTATTGCTATCATATTATCATACGTCTCTATAAAAGTACCTAAAATATCCAATCAGAAATTTTTTTGAAAACACTTCTCTCATATTTATCCTTTTCAATATTCAAGCTGGCGTAGTACTCGTACTCGTCCTCTTCCACTTCCTCCAATCCACTTACCAAATCAGCCTCGTGTGGGCGAATATACTTTGTTCTTTTAATGATTTTCCATGATATAATTAAAACAATATTAACAAATACCATAATATAACTGAAAATAAAGTCTGCCGTAGACCACATACCCGGTAAAAATACTGTATATCCTAAAATCCCTACCATAATAATCAAAAACACCAAACTAAAGTAGATAGAGTATGGTTGCCACCATGATTTGTAAGGGAAGCTTGACCTGTCAATACCTTGAGCATTACAAGCTCTGTAAAAAGCAATATAAGTAATGGCCATGTAGACATAATTCAACACTTGAGACCCAGTACAAATACTCACAAAGTAGTTTAAAACAGTTGCAGCAGTATCACCCAATTGTAATAAAGATAAACAAGAAAACACTACTGATGCCAAGATACAAAAAATTGGAACCCCTGATTCAGTACAATAAGAGAAGAACTTTGGAGCAAATCCACCTTCAGCTAAGCCATAAAGTGTTCTAGATGAACAATATACGAAAGTGTTACCGGCAGAAAACGCAGCAGTTATAATAATTGCATTCACAAGATCTGGAAACCCACGTACTCCCAAATTATTCATGGCTACAACGTAAGGAGAAGCCGCAGCATTAGAACTTGCTCCATTTGAAGCAACGAAGCTTTCATCGTTGTACGCCACTAAAATGCCTACGGCCAAAGCGCCAACGATATAAAACAAAACCAATCTCCATAAAACAGTTTTGAAAGCGATTGGCATAGTTTTTCTAGGGTTGACAGCCTCAGAGGCTGTCATAGATAAATACTCCGGTCCAACAATGGTGAATGCAGACTGGATCAAAGCAGCAAGTAGACCCTGGAATCTACCTGTGCTGCCAGTACCAATGTACTCTGCCATTGGACCACCAGCTGCGTGCCAGTTTCTAAAACCATATGCATCGTGCTTGGGATTACCACCGCACATGGTTACAAGTGTGAAAAAGAATAACCCAATTAATAATACAACTTTACCGATAGATAACCAAAATTCACTTTCACCATAAATTCTTACAGCGAAAATATTGATTAGAAGGTAAAGAACAATTTGAATGCACACAGTTATTGCAGGAGAATAGTCATCTCTCCAATAGTGAATCATACCATTAACTGCAACAATTTCAAAAGGGATGTAAAGCGATTCCATAAGATAGAAATTCCAGCCTGCTGCAAATTCCAAAGCTTCGTCAACGGTTCTTCCGGCCATAGTGATAAATGGAGAAGGAATCGGTAAGTAACTGACCATTTCACCAACAGCAGTGGTTAAAAATAAAATCACCGTGGACCAGAAGCAATATGCGAGTAATAAACTTAAAGGGCCACCTTTGATTAAAGCTCCTCCAATACTAATATATACAGTGGTACCAACGGCACCTCCCATTGCAATCAAAGATATGTGCCTATTCTGAAGACTTCTTTTCACTTTATTCTGTGAGTTGACATGGAGAAATCCGAATTTTATGTCCTTCTCATTACATGAAATTGAAGCGTTCATGCTGACGTTCAAACCATCCAGTTTTTCATGTTGATTGGACATGATTTGAATTCCAGAATCTTTATTAGCTTCCAAGATTCCCCCGAGTTTGAAGGTTTATATAACGGTTTTTCTAAAACTTTTATTGATAAGCCAAAATGCTATAACATTGATGAGATGAATTCCGTTATTTTCATTGACTAAGTGGAATTCATGGTTCTGGCTCCGAACCACATAACAGAAACTCCGCACTAATAAAAAGAAACGTTTTGCAAGTACTTCTAGGCACTAAAGACGAATTCCTTACTGAGAGATATTAGAGGCATTCAAAATGATATGGTTCTTTGGATTCAGGGTCGATAGATATCACTGGTAAGATTCGTTATCCCAAACCATGAGCTAAGACGTTATGATATTAGCCGGTTATCTCAAAGTCCTGAATTCCGTAAGGCCCCGGAATTTTGATGATAGCTCGGCATTTTAATGCAAGATGCGATTAGAACTATCCAATACGAAGTCTCGTAAATGTGTAGTAGTTAAATTAAACATATTTCTCCCCGTTCCCGTCTCGGAAGTGTTTACGACTGGAAAAAAATTAAGGGAATTTCTGGGGATGCGTGGGAAGGTTGGGGAATTCTGATCTAAAAATGTGGCTGCGGAGAGAAATATTTTTAAGCCGTCTCCTCGTTCCTAAAATAGTTGGAGAGCTAAGTTAGAACGGGAGAGGTACATGGGGAAGTAACTTCGGCCCAATGATGTGTTCCATCAATTCAATAATATGAAATGGGCCCTGTAGCCTGTCGAATCAAATTTTTCTGATACTTGCTTATATAAATATAATATTACAGCGCAGATTCAAACATTTTATTGAAAATGTGAGTTTTACAATTTAACGATAAGCAATTAAATATTTTACTAAAAATTAAAACTGGGTTTGTCGACGATTCCTAAAATAAAGTGATATCTGTCCCAATTAAACTTGACTCAAGTATTGCACAGATCGATGTGAAGTTACTTCCGTCAAAAGCCACTAAGGTAATACAATGATCTTTATTGGAATTTCTGTATTAATTCAACCGTATAATCAACTTTGATCGCTCCAAGAGCCACTATTTAATCGAGACAAAGAACAATACCCAAAAGCATCTCCTTTCCCATTACATTAATTGATTATCGTGTCACATCATTGGTTCATAATATTATGCATTTCACTTGCAGTTTTATAATATCCCTTCACTGCCATATATGCAAGTGTATATACTGAATTTAGTCTATCGTTGGTTATTGTGAACACAGTTACATGCCAAAGTATCTGATAAAGAAAGGGATAAACCAAATAGAAACAAAGAGTCAAGCTCAAGTTCTTTTAAAAGCTTGCTATATACTTGCTTGGTAATTTCACTATATTGCACTCTAACTACGCAAATCATGGATGAAGAGTATAGATCCACTCATTTTATTATCACTCCAGTACGAATTAAGCTAAATCGCATCAATAATCCACTAACAGTAATCGACTAAGGAGACAGTACAAAGAATAAACCCGATCGTAAATTACGTCACTCTCTTAATACTCAGCCGATAGCTCCGCACCCCTATTCATAACGCAATGAGAAACTGAATTTAAATTCTCAATTATCCGCATAGTCGATTTGCACTTAATGAAAGTCCTTTACACGTTCTGCTTATTCGCTTTACAAACTACAATTGCTGCAGCTGGATTATTAGGTGACCAATCAGTCAGAAATGATGCTCTAGCCAACTGTGGTTCAATTGAGTTTAGCGGAAAAGAGGCTTTCGTGGAAGTTCGTGCAAGAGGAACACCTAAAGGCGTAAAGATTCCTACTTTGATCATTCATGCTAAGGATCTTTTATATACCACAGAATTACCAGTTCCATTTGAGTTCTCCGGGAATTTTGCTATCAAAGATGATAAATTTGATTTGCACAACAAACCAGAGAGCGGAAAGTATGTTAACGATTATCTAAATTCTGATGAATCTGATAAAGACCACAACAAGCTCAGATTAAAGGTCGAAGAATCAGGTTTGTATTGTGTGTTTGTCTCCCCACCTGAAGGTGTCAAGGATTTTGAATTCCCGATCGTTTCCCGTAGTTCTTATGGATATTTGAACTTTTTCATTTATGTAACGTATTCACAACGCATCTGGGCAGTTTTGATCCTTCTAGGCACCAGTGTCTGGTTGTTAAAAAACTTAATTCTGAAAGTCGGAAAGAATTTTCAAAACTTGAACAACATTTCTTTGATTTCCAAGGCGGCGATCTTCTATGAGTTACTTCCATACATACTCATTGAGATTCTCCAAGTGTTGATTGGTTTCGTTTTAAATCACTCCTCTGAACCAGGATTTCTTGTTCAATTGATAATGGTACTTGTGCAGTTTTTAGAAGGAGCATTTTCCATAATTCTGGAGATTTTGGTTTTATTGTTCTGTATGGGTTACGGAATTATCTATTTCCATAAAAAAACCAAATCATACCGGGAGTTCCCAGAATCTCAGATGAAGTTAGCCAAAGTGCTTTGTATTATTGCCTTGTTGTTTCATTTTTTTACTTTTTTGTCTTTGATTGTTGGATTTAATGTGTTCCCAGACCCCCAAAAGACGACTAACGATGGCTCCAGTTCCGTAGCAAGCTTTTTGTTTTTGGGCCTGGGAGCAACCCAATTGGCCATATACGTCATCAGTATAGTGCAGGCATTTAAGACTAGAAGAATGATAAATGAATTCCCGCCATATTCAACCAACATCGAAGGATATGGAGAGAAAAATGAAGCCATAAAGAAAGCTTTCAAGAGGTCCCTTATTTTGATCTTCCTTATTCCTATTTATGCTGGTATGATTCTGGGATTCTTTTCTGTTTACATCTTGTATGGCTCTTTAGACAATGTTGTCAGTAATGTTGACCCTAAATACATCTCATACATGACTCTTGAAGCCATGATTAAACATAGCTCCCCATTATATCTACAAGCGTGGACTCAGCTTAGTGTGGTCCTCTTCGTTATCGTTGGTGTTTACTTCACATGGATTAAGGGTAACCAGGGATTGGTCATCGATGACAAAGAGTATGATTATGATGAAGTTACCGAAGAGAACCCACAATTTGTTTGAAGTATGAACATCGGTTTACATAACACAATTGTTTATTTCCATATTCTACTAAATAATACATTTTTGATCCATTAATTTCTTCCAGGACCACGACCACCTCTGAATGGTTTGTTCTTATTGTTATTTTTGTTCTTTTTACCATGACGGTTAAACTTCTTAAAGGGACGGTCACTAAGTCCTTTATTGAAACTTTTGTCAACTAAACCTATTTCTTTAGCCAAAGCAGTACCTGGTTCAACCCCAAATTTCTCAATTCTTGCTAAGTCTTTCTTTGCAGCTTCGGCGGACACTTCATCTCCAAACTTCACAGCTCTTTTGATCTTATTGTTCAATAGGTCAACTGCAAGTTGTTTTCTTTCTTCTGGGGTCAATACTTTTGGCTTTTCAACTTCTGGTTTTGCTTGTTCTTCTCCTTCAATGGATTCATTAACTTCCTCAGTTGGCTTTTCCTGAGAATTCTCTTCTACCTTTTCTTCAGTTGGTAAAGGCGGTTGTTCGTTGGACTCAGAAGTTGTACCGTTTCCGTCGCTCGGAGAAGTCTTATCATTCTCTGTCAATCTGGCAACCAATTCAGCTTTTTTACCGTCGGTGGCTAACCCCCTCTCCTTTAAGATCTCTTTCAATTGAGGTACCGTGTTGGAATTATAATCAGTCATGGTGGAAATTCGGTGTTGAGTTTTTGAAATTTACGCGGCTCGAAAAATGAAAAATAAATTAACTATTTAATAAAGCTTGATATCTAGCACTAAAAGGAGACCGACCATCACCGTGTTTATAATCACGAGCGATAAGATGGCATACCGGGCCACTGGGAAATAATCTCTTGTCAAAAGTGTTTGTACATGGAAGTACCGAAATGTACCAAATAGTAAGCATACTATTCCTAGCATTAAACACAAAATCTCTATTGTCCTACCGTATCTCCCCAACATCCAATTCTTTGAAGTCGCTTCCTCTTGTAGTGAGTAAGTATTCCCCTTAATAGTAACTGACGAAGCAGCTTTAGTAATCTGAATGAATTGGGTGAAGGTCACTGCCAATGTTAGAAAAATTGATGATGTCCGTACCCAAGCTAATACTGTCCTTTCGTTGGCCAACTGCGTTTGTTAGTAGAATACTAGTAGTGATATAAACTTATACTTACATGATCTCTAGCCACAGACCCTTTATTCTCTAAAACTATGGAAGTGTGGCGATATATATGGGGCAATATCCCACTGTCATTACCATTATCATGGACCGAATTATTATCTTCCCTATTATCAGAGATGATGGTCTCCATATCTTCTGGTCGCTGGTCTTGAGATACATCGTGGAGCTCTATATTGTCGTAGTCCTCTCTGCTTTGATTTTGTTGATGGCGGGTCTTCAGGCGGTCTATTAAGTCTAGTTTGGTTTTACTTCTGCTTCTCAAATTGTACATCCTCAAAGAAAAGATTCATTGGGATTCCTCCTTATCGCGACAACGTTTATGGTTGCAAATTCTGCAGGGTTTATACAATATACGCATTGATGTAAGAACTGTGGCGTCTTCAATATTTAAATTATACATAATAATAGAACAAAAAATAAAACCGGAATTTCCAAAAATAAACAACATATTAATCCTAATATTGCATTTGATCCTCTTCCACATCGTCGAATTCTCCGTCATCAATAAACATAAGCTTATCTTCATTATCAATGAGTTGCCAGACATTTATACTTTGGTATTGGTAGATACAGTCTGTGAATTGCTCAATTGTGAACCCCTTGGCGATAATTCTATTACGCAACTCTTGCATATCCAAGACTTTATTGAATCTGCTTCCATCTCCCATACCCATTGATCTAATAGTTTGGTAGATCTTAGTGACAGCGGAATTATCCTCCTTTTCTCTTTGGTCATCACTAGATAATGAAGATTTGGAAACCTCAATTAATCTTAAAGCTTCATCAACGTCTTCTGCTGAAACAACATTGTCGAATCTGATTCTAGCCAAAGCTTGTGATAATCTTAAAATACCCAATAAGGTTCTTGGTGTGATATGTTGGAATTTTTTGATGGATCCTTCATTTCTTTTAGATTCCTTTCTTAAATTGATGTAAGCTTGAACAACATAGTCGCCTACTTCTTTTGGAACAACAGGTCTATAGGTTCTAGCAATCGAGATATACTGTCTAATAGTACTGGAATCTAATGGTTCGAAATCAATCTCTGGTTGTTTGTTATGCATATGCACGTAAGCAACATGAGCTGCCAACTTCTCATCAGCTTCCTTTGATGGTTGGTCCAAAATAAGGAACATGACATCGAATCTGGATAATAAGGCAGCAGGTAAGTTGATGTTCTCGTGTGGAGATAACCTTGGGTTATATCTTCCATACAAGGGGTTAGCAGCTGCTAAAATTGAAGTTCTAGCATTCAAGGTAGTATTGATACCCGCCTTAGAAATAGAGATGGTTTGTTGTTCCATAACTTCGTGGATAGCAGTTCTATCATTCTCATCCATTTTATCGAATTCATCAATACAACAAATACCATTGTCAGCCAACACCAAAGCACCACCTTCTAATACCATTTCATCAGTAACAGGATCTCTCATTACAGCCGCAGTCAAACCCACACCAGAAGAACCTCTACCGGTAGTGTAAATAGATCTTGGAGCAATTTTACCAATGGCCTTTAACAATTGCGATTTGGCCACACCTGGGTCCCCCATGAGACATACATTGATATCACCTCTAATCTTTAACCCATCACCAATTTCTTTTGTAACTCCTCCACACAATAACAATAACAAAATCTTCTTTACATCCAAGTGACCATAAATTTCCGGCGCAATAGACTTGGCCAATTTATGATAAACATTACCTTGAGAGAATAAATCTTTAATCTTCATTTCGATAGCTGGAGTTATTTCTAAACTTTCGTATTGCTTTTTGTGTTGGTAGACGTGTTGAGCTTCTAAATAAGTTTCAGTCAATAATCCAGCCTTTAAAGCTCTAAATCCAGTGTAAGGAGACGGTAAAAAGATACCAGAGATATCAGCAACATCACCAGGATTCAAGGATCTGACCAAATCACCGTTGACATGAATAGTTAAAGATCTTGGAATGTGACCCACCGGGACCTGATTGGTTAATTCTTGGATCTTAACTTCTTGAAAAGACGAAAATTTGGAAGCTCTAGTAGACATGAATAATTGACCTTTGGTGTTGTCATTCTTACAAATCGTGGAATTACATTCGGCTAAAGGAGTGAAAATCTTGGAGTTAACTTCTTGAAAAATTTCATACCCACACTTATCACAGGTATAAGCATTGACAAGTACAGAAGGTTTAACATCTGAAACTCTGGTGACAATACCTCTAACAGTGATAAACTTACCAATGTGACTCCCCTTGATTTCTCTAACGGACAAAGGTTTTTCACTGTTTTCAAGAGGTTTGAAGTACAAGTGATATCTCCTAGTAAGCTTAGGAGGGAATACATTCTCTGGTGTCACATCTTCAGGTTGTTGATCGTTTCCTAATTGTTCGCTGAAACCAGATCTTAAGTTGTTGAACTCCTCAGCACTCTCTTGTAAAACTCTTTGATTCTTCAATTGCCTTTGATGAATTATCACATCCAACACATCATCGGTAGCAGAGATGTCCTTGGTAGGATTTGGCATAATGGAATCTATTATACTGGAGAATAATTCTGTATATCTATGAGTGTTACCAAGAATATGATCGACTAACTTGGCGGTAGAAGTGACTTGGGTCGAAACTTGACTTTCTAAGTTATTAGTTTCGTAAGCCTTCAAGTCGTTCAAGTTGATGTAAATAGTAGATAGTTCTCTATTGGCAACTTTTTGAAGAAGGGCAAGATATTTCGGACCATAATCTGGTTCATTTGCATCGTCCATAAATACGTCTTCTGAGCCAGACTTGAAGTGCTCTAAGAAGTCCTTGATAGACTTCTTGATGTCACCATAGTTGACGTCCAACTGAATAGTTGGTAATACGGAAGATGTAGCAGTAGACATACTGAGTGATAAAGAAAATTGTAATTTAATTTTTCATTTTCCAACTGTACGCGTCGTGTTGATTTAGCCTAATAAGGAAATATTCAGTTAATTAGTGGCATATCTATGTGCAAAATAGAAATTAATTGAAGTCCTTTTACACCACCAAGTTACAAATGTTACAGATAAACTTATATATGTATTCTACAAAAAAATTATACCTATATTAATCAATAAACAAAGAAATAAATGTCTACCATTAGCTACCAGCTCTAATGGAATCTAAAGATTTTACTGAAAATCAAACAGACATTAGATCAACTAATGCAAAAGCAGCTGCTTTAGTCTCTTTATCATCACCTTCTTGGCTACGCTTCCTTAAACTCTCAGCCCCTATTGTAGCCCAGTCTTCCTCATCTGTATCAGATGTATACGGTGGTTCATTTGGGTTCATGGTAGGTGACGTGACACTAGAATTCGTACGTGTGGGGCTTTTTGCCTGCTGACTTACCACTGGCACAGACGCGGATAATGTGGATCTAATATGAGATTCATTGAATGAAGACTTCCTTCTGCCATTCATAGCCGCCATTATAGAATCCGGAGATTTGGACAAATTTGAACTCCAAGAGGATAAGGGAGATCCCGGTCCAATTATAGCAGTGGCAGCATTCGATGGAGGAGGTGGTGGTGGTGAACTAAAAGATCCATTAGAATTTTTGGCAGACGAAATAATATAGTTATCTAAGTTCTCAAGTGAATTCAATCTTGAACGATTAAAAATTTGATGTCTGGGATTATAATTTGTGTTTTTAGTTACATTATTAGAGCTCGATGATTTTCTTCTTGAACCTGTATGAGCTGGTGGTGGGCTTAATTTCAACGGAACTCTATTTGCGAACTGTATAGGAGGAGACCGTTTTGAAACCTGGCCATTTTCATTATCAAATTGAAAGAGTTCTTCTTCGCTTTCATCGTCACTACTTTCTTCATCAGCTTCTTCATCGCTGCTATCATTCCCAATAATAGCATCAATTAGCTCGTCATCCTCATCTTGGTCACTGTCAGAAGTAATTGCGCTACTGCTCATTGCTTCACTAGGCACCTTTACGTTATGTAAATTGGGCTTCTTATTAGTGATACTTTCTCTTCTTTGGTTATCTTGTTTCTTTGACCATCCTAGCTTCAAGTTGGGTTGGTTTCTTAATTCTTTGACATTAATTTGGGTTTTTGAGGCGGGCTCTTCAGATTCTTTATCTTTCTTAAAAAGGTTTCCCTCAGTACCTTCAGTAACAATATAATCTGAGTCGACGTGTCTCACAGCCCACTGACCCCATCCGATCTTCTCAAACACCACTTTGTGTGTGTCGTCCTGCTGCTCCATGGCAGACATGATCAACCGTCTTTGTTTAGATAAAGATAATTTATCAAATCCATTAACTTCAATAGTTAATTGGCTGGTAATATGACGGATAGGTAAAGGTCCTTTTCTAATTAATAAATCTGCCATTCTTGTAGGCGTTATTTTCGACGCAATCTCGAGAGCTTCTGGAGAAGAAGTTGATAACATCTTCTTGGAGTCTTCCATGATAATTTGTAATTTGTCTTTGAAGTTTATTAAAAGTTATGACTGAAAAATTTCAAAATAAGCAGAAACAAATTTATATAAACGCAGGGAAAGGAATTACAATTGTCTTAATCTAGGAACAAGTGTTGGAATGGAATTGGAAATACTCAACCTGGTTAATTGTTTGGTAATAATAAAATAAGTTAATTGTAATTATAGTTTGTTGTGACTGAATAGGTTAGTTTGTAACAAATGACTACGCGCGTAATGTCTCGGAGGGGGAGTGGGACCTCAAGAAGTGGAACGTTGGGGAACTGGTACTGTGAGAGTGAGAGGGAGGAGAATAGTACGAGAAGTACGAGATTATTGTCGGGAAGAATTTGTGAGAGGTTAGCGGCAAGCGCTGGCTATTGGACTAATATATAAATTAATTATGCTAATGCTGAGTGGGTTATCTAGAGCAACAAACCAAATACCAACATTATCGGGGCCCGCCGAGACCTGTTACAGTCGAAAATGTAACAATTCAACGGTATCAGCAGTACATCCTTCCTGATGTCGTGGGACCACCACTGGATAATGTCACAGTGTCACCAATATAACATAGGTCACGGTTGCGATTGTAATCTATTACTCCCCCACACCGTCTCGGATTCCACGACTCAATTTTTGTTTTGGTCGTGGGCGTTCAAGTTTGGCGATTTCATTTCTCACTCAGTATTTCTATTTTTATTTGGTTATGGAGACACCAACTTTTAGAGTTCCTAAACTACCTTCAACAACTGTAAGTTTATACCAAGAGCTCTGCAAACTACATAACCTAGATGTCACTCAATATGCGGTGCTAAGTAATAAAGAAGGGAAATATAAATTAATTGGAGCTGAAATGCTAGATTATCTGTGGCTCACCAACATTGTAAACTATTTAACGCCGATACTTACATCATCATTAAACTATACAAATTTGACCTATGATGATAAATTGATCTACATAGTGACACAAAAAGACTTTACATTCATTTTTGTTATGAACTAAATATAAAATCTAAACTAATAGTCAATACTGAAGAAAACATTCAAATGTTGAGAGGATGGACCGTTCTTTTTCCTATAAAGATGGGAACTTCTTGTCATCGTTCAAAGCAACCTTAGCACCGGTCTTTGGAGCAGAAGGCTTAGATTGTCCTCTGCCTCTAGTAGAACCTCTAGTAGAACCTCTGGAAACACCTCTGCCACCTCTGGAATTTCCTCTGCCACCTCTAGCACCAGCGAAAGACTTTGGAGCTTCTGGTTCAGCGAAAGTGGCATCGAATTCTAAAAACTTCTTTTCTTTTTGAGCCTTGGTCTTGGACTTCTTTTCCACGGTAGCTGGAGCGTATTCTTCTTGTTCCTTGACAAGTTTTTCGCCAGCATTCCATTTGTCTTCAGCACCCTGGTTAGCTTCTCTAACACTCTTGGCACCATCCAAAGAAGATTGAGCCAATTTCAATTCAGCCATGTAATCTTGTAAAGATTTCTTTGGAGTTTCATCGACAACTTCGGTTTCTTCTTCTTCAGCAGCGGCATCTTCCAAAGCCTCAGTTTCATCTTCCAAAGCGACTTCACCATTCTTTGGGTCGTTTCTTGGTTTTCTGTTACCACCCTTGGCGGATCTGGAATGACGGTCAAGAGGTCTCTTATAGTGACCAGATGGAGTAGAGCTTGGAGCAGAAACATCCTTGTTGTTCAATTTGCTCTTGATGGCACCTTCATTGCCGGTTACAGCTTTTTTCTTCTTGGCCTTAGATGGGTCAGCCTTTGGTGGGGCTTCATCCTTTTTCTTACTGGAATTGTTCTTTTTGACTAATTCTTTTTGGGAGATAATTGGTTCTTCGTCCTCAACATCGTTACCCAACAAGTGGTACAAATTCTAAGTTGTTAATATATACTTCCAAATGTTATACCATTGAACTTTTTAACTTGAAAAAAAAAATTGTTGCCCAACTTCCATGTCACACCTTTGCTGCTAACTTTTAACTCTCTTGAATATTGACAAATTCAATTAATTCATTACCAAATCCCACAGAATTTTCAGGACATAGAAAATTATATATCTTTTCATCTTTTCATCTTTAGCTCAACATTTACATCTCAATCAACATACCTTGTTTTCAAAAGACATCTTAAAAGTAAATCAACTTTTCTTCAGTTTAACGTCGAAGTTTGAAAATTTTGGCTCGCACTTTTTGGGTTTAGAACCTCACGACTGAAAAATTTTCAGCTATTTAAATCAGTGCGTATTATCAGGAATGACTACCCCTCGCTATACGCGTAATTATCAGTCTTGGCCTTTACCCCAGCTTTTAGCTTGTGCACTAAGTTCACATTATATATATATATTTAACCATTCTAATCTTTGTAATTATAAACTTATTATATATTTATTGAGTTTTGAATTTTTAGTTAATCTCTTTCTCCCTTGATTCATCTTCTACTGTGATAAAAAGATCACCTACTTTCACAAAGAAGGACTTAATTGCAGAACGTAGTTCTGGTGAAAGACTACGATTAAACAAATCTAACGTAGACCGGTATATAACTGGTGTGTACAGTTTGAAGTCTTTTTCTTCTAACTCTAGAAATCCTTGATATACTTCGATGATAACAGGTTTCCATGTAGATAAGTTTCTCTGTTGGTTAGTTTCATCAAACTGAGAATACCTGTGAATAATATCTGTGCATAGTGGAATGATCATTTCAATAATATAGTCTTTAGCATTTTGGTCGGTCTTATCATCATCACAATACATTTTAAACATGATGTTGATAAATACGGCAGATGAGGAACTCTCCTGTTTTAATAAATTTGGTAATCTTTCAATAACCCCAGCGTTCCATAGCCTGACCCTCAAATCATAGTCATCGTTGAATTTCTTGGAAAACTTGAAACTATCGTTGAGTAATGTGGCTAATTGGCTCAAGTATTTGTAAGGTATTGATTCGTAAAAAACTTCAGTATCAAAGAGTTCACTTAAGCTTTCAATCATCAAAAGTTGTAAAACACATTTCACGACAATTGAGGATTTATTTTGTTGCTGATTGATTTGATTCAATTCGGTTCCTACGTCATTTTTTTCTTTGCTTTCAATGTCTTCTTCACTGGGTTCTTGATCAAAATCTTGTAATTGATCCACCTCAGAGTGAGCAGGATCTAACTCAAAAAGTTCTTTTGCTTCAGTAACCTTGAACAAATCCTTCCATGAAGAAACAATCAAGGTCCATTCATTGTCATTGAATTTACTAGCATTGTCTATCAAAAGTGAATGAATGCAGCTTCTCCCAATTCTTGCAATGGTGTCATTCTCTTGGCAGACACAGCTGGTTAGTAAATCTAAGAAGCCATCAAGTTTAGTTCTTAAAGAATCAAAATAGTGGGTAAATAAACCAATCATGTTTCTTAATGCTTGGATTAATGTGGTAGAAAGCCAGACAGAAAAGCTATCATCGCTGCTTTCATAACTTGATAATCCCCATTTATTGTGGAGAACACCGAAGAAAGGAAAAAGCAATTCCTTGCAAAGCGTATCCCAAAAATCAGAGTCAAAGTTTTCCCCATATTCCAATAAAATGTCGAATAAATGCGATAATGCTCTCGATCTAACTTCAAGTTCTTCACCATTCATTATGACATTGTGAAACCCAAAGAGTACAGGAAACCATACTTTAACCAACATTTCAATTCTATGCTCGACAGATTTCTCCAAATACTCGGTAGCAACTTGATTATTTATTTTTTGAAGAACATCTAACGATAACAAGTTGATCTTTTGATATCTTCCATTCTTGCATAATTCAGAAAAACAAGCAATGAGATCACTAAAAGCTTCTTGATCTCTTACTTCGTTTGAATATTTGTTGAAAATCCATTCAGCCAATCTGTATGTTCTATTTACTAACAGTTCCTTATTACCTTCGGCTGTAACCTTCAAGACATTGAAGATTGCTTTCCAACCACTCTTTATCTTATCCAGTTTTGCTAAGATCATATTGTTCATACATTCCAAAATCATGTCCTTGATTTCTAAAGATTGGTTATGATTGATAATATATTCAAAAGGTCCCAAAAATTCTTTTTGAAACTTGAAATGGGACAATTCCTCGAGTTCAAAAAATCTCATGGATAATTGACGCAAGGAATCGATAGCAAAAATTACCACGTTGATATTATCATCGCAACCAACCTTATTGAAAGTATCACCCATAGTAGACCATAATTGAGACCATTCTACCCTAATACGTGTCATGTTGTAATAACATATATCCACAATCTTTTGTAAAGAGAACAATCTTGGGTTGGAGCTCTTACCTGACGATTCAATTTCCTCCAACGAAACTTCAGATAGTGCTCTGACAAACTGTACGATGCTATCTCCACTTAAATTGGCACTATTCACGAAAACTTTATCGACTGCAGCACCTAGATCTGAACTAGATAAGAGCTCTGCAACAAGTGGGTGAAGTTTCTGGTTGTGATATTTATTGGAAGCAGTTTGAGAAGCAGAAGTGGATGAGAACAGTCTGAAAAAGCCGCCAGAATTTCTATGACTATTTGGCTCAAGTGAAGATCTGTTTACAAGTTTGGCTGCAGACACATCCGGGATAGTTTCCTGGTCAATACCTCTTGCTATTAACTGAAGTCTTTCCAATTGAGAGATCGATGTCAATACATTTATCCAGTTAGACTTTAAGTAATTGCCTTCAGAAATAGCTATCTCTAACAAGATATAAATAGCGTCAACATTCTTTGGTTTCATTTCTTCATAGTTGTTCAAGTTCTCGAACTGAATCAATCCACCAATGAAAGATTCTACAGCTACCCTGGAATCAAACATACAGCCGATTTTAATTGACAATTTGATACCTTCCAAGCACAATTTAGTGACATCCTCTTCGTCATACTCTTTAAAAGGAGATGTCAATCCCGCTAAAATTGACATCCAGAGAGTGTCGAAAATTGATCTCACGTGGAATACGCTAGAGGCCTGGTAAAAAGCTCCTCCGTTAATATCTCTTGTTTTCTTACCCAAGTTTCTGACTAACTTTTCCGTCTTCGATGACATTTCTTTGGAAGCGTGGAAATATGCTTCTCTGCCCAGATCTCGGCTACCAAATAAACCGAGTGATTGACTCTGTGGCAACTGAATATCACCGGCCAATAATGCAGCATGTTGTTCACTCTGAAGCTTGATTTCGTTGGATGCAATTTCGTTGTAAATGCTTTCCAAGTACTCGCTTGGAATATTCTTACCGTCATCAATACCTTCGTTGTTTTTAATGAAACTATCCAATGTCATTCTCTTCTTGATTTGAGGAGAATGAAGATCAGTATTCAATAAAACTACGGAGTAAGATAAAACGTAAGCCGTTTCAGCGTTTGACAAAACGTTCAGATTACCCATGATATATCTTTCAGCAAACTTCAACATGAATCTATCGATTTTCTGTGCTTCACCTGGCAATCTGAAAGACTGCAAAAAAGTTCTCATGGCATCTACAAAAGACATATTGGTGAAATCTATAAGATCAACAAAAGTATGCATAGTGGCAATGCATTCATCCGTTCCTTCACCCAAGTATTCACCGATAATAGATTTATCAAGACCTTCGGTTTCTAATAAGAATTTAGCAGTAGCAGCTGGTTCATCAGATTCAATGAATCCGTTCTCTTTGAAAAACTTCAACCCCTTTTTAGCTTTCTGGTTGAACTGCCTAATTCCTTCCAATAACACCTTCTTCCTCTGTTTAAGGGTTTCAAATTGGGTTGGGTCATCAACATCTATACCATTAATTTCGTTGACAAACGAAGCATTTCTTGAATCACCATTACTGCCTGTGTCAGATGTTGCGGTTCCAGACCTATTCCTACTCAAAGATAGGTGGCTTAGAGAAGTATTCAAATGCTTGTCTCCATTAAGTTTGGAAGAAGAGAGCCCTTTTTGAGCCCATGTGTACAACGATCTTAAAAAAGCAACAGTGCAATTTATGGAAGTCATTTTCAATGCGTACTCTAAGGGGAAGTGATTGTAAACTTCAGGCTCTGGTGGTCTAGATTGCATCGAGGTACTGATGAGATTAGATATTTTTGTGGTATCAAAAACTGAAATGCCCTTCCTTCTATTTTCTCTAAACGCAATCTTTTGTTGATGTGTAACCTCTGGCTGGTTTAACGAAAGCTTGGTTAGGTAGTCGATGACTTTTTCACAAACATTTGGCATGATACTATCACAATCATAGTTTAAATAGAACTCGATGATACATCTTGAGTCATTACACAATCTTTCGATTATTGAAAGCCAGTACCTTTTCTGATGAGCGGTTGAAGTCTTCATTTCTGAAACAGGGAAATAAATTTCATCAAAAAATACAGGAATTTCACGTTTAAACTCTGATCTAAGATTTGATATTATTAACCAAAAAATTTCAAGGGATAATTCAAAAACAGGAGCAATTGGTGAAGTAGCATTTTGTGATAATGAAGAACATATATGCTCCCTCACTGCGTTAATTAATCTAGTTGGATTTCTTGATGAGCTAGTGGACAAAACAACATCAGTGCTCAAAAAAATATCGATGTACTGTTTCAAAATAGTATGAATTATATTCAAAGAAAGTAACTTAGAGCGAACAGAGTGACTTCTCATGTCTAGGCTCTCTAATTCGACCTCTTTGGTGGACAACTTACACATAGCTCTGAATATTAGAAATGCATCCTTAATCTTCAAATCATCTTTATCTTCAGCTTGTTCAAATGCTTTGTCAGACTCACTGTTTTCTGCACTTACGTTTTTCAAATTTTCTAAAGTCAATCTCTCTTCAGTTGGTACGTCCGAATCTGCAGCGCCCACATCTTCATTACTTAAATTCCCAGGAGTTTTGATATTTAGGACAGATTCACTGGTTTGTTTTTTAATTAACCCTGAATCAATGACTCTTTGGAAAATCGCACCAATTACCTGGGTCAAAGTGCCTTGAGCAAGTGCTTGGTTACTTGGGTTCAAAGAGAAAATAAACACATTGTAGATCAGTCTCACCGCCTTCAAAAGTGAAGGTCCGTGGCAAGGCATGAGTAAAATACTATGCATTAAGGCTCTGACAACTTGCAATTCAACCACGGGGTCTGTCCGTTCACCATCAAAACAGGAAGCTATAACATCAACTGAATCGTTTGTCAATTGAATTTTATCTTGTTCATCGTCAAATTGGCCATAATCAAAGACTTTAGCAAAAAGATCTATAGCCTTGAATTTAAGTTCGTTACTACTAGATTCACAGATAGTCTTCAAGGCGCCAAAAATAACGTGAGGATCTCTCGAATTTTCGTCTTTCAATGCATCAAGAGCTTTTTGGACTGCTTGCTTAAGTGCCTCGTTCTTTTTGGCTTCTTTACTTTCAAGAATGGCTTCAAAAGGTTTGATGAAAATATTACTATTCTCGAGGCTAGCAGATATTGAGTTGATGGATGATGAAGATTGTCTACGTGCATGACTAATTTTACGGGAAGAAGGTGGGGGTTCCGTAGTATTGACTGAAACTTCTGGTTGATCAGGTTCTTCGATAATAGGAGTAATGGAACTATCATTTTCTGGCCCATACTCACTTTCTGTAGTTTCAGCATTGTTTTCATCTCGATCATCTTCTTTAATTGTTTCATTCTTTCCACTCTCATCAGTAGCTAACTTCCCATGATCGTCGTCTTTAGCGAATGTTTGGTCAGTCTCCAGCTCTATCACTGTCGATTCATCTCTTGCATTCTCCACACTACCATGAACTCCTACAGATTCCGATTCGGCAGAGTGTTCATCTACCTTAGCTATATCGCTTGTCGCCGTTTTTAGGGGATCAGGATCTGAACCTGAATTTCTACTCTGTTGTTTAGGGGTAGAGTTCTTTTGGTTACCTATTTCGGTCATAATATTCGAATCGCTAGTATCAAATAAATTTGAAGTTCTTTTAGCTTCTGGTCTTTTACAATTGATAAAACTGGCTAATCAAAGGACTATGTATAAACAGGTTAATAGTTTTCAAGAGTTTTGAGTTGTCGAGATAGATACCAAGAGCGCGATAATTATTTGTACAATTCACGAATTTTTTGACTTGAGTTGGTGTAGTAAGATGCACAAATCTTGGGATAGTTCAAGCCTTGTTCAGTAAAATTCGAAATGAAGGCTACAAAACTTTTAAGAATCGTAAATGTGTATTAAAAAAACTTTAATAAATGGTCTAACATAAAAACTGAAGAAATTAAACTGAAGAAATTAAACTGAAGAAATTAAAAATAGAATAGAAAAGGGTATCAATAAAACAAACTGATTAAATCAGACAAAAAAGATTGGAATCATAGCAACGATAGCCATCATTCCTGATGATTTCAAAGTTGGTGCAATAGCTTCAACTTCTGAGGCGATACCAGATGATGGTAAAGATGACGATGAAGTGCTTTCAGTACGGCTCAATGGAGCAACGGTAGTAATTGGATTTCCAGCATTGTCTGTCGAAACAATCACTTGAACATCAGAGGTAACTTGAGCATCATTCTTTGAGGTAACAATTTGTGAGGTAAAGGTTGAGCATTTGTCACAGTCTCCCTTTGTGTATGTAACTGTGAGTGGTTCACCCACAGAATTTGTAGTAACTTCTACTTCACATGGCACGGTCACAGTCTTGCTGTCTATCTCAGTCACATAGCTTGTAGCATACGAAGAGCAAACAGTACATTTTTCAGTAGCAGTAACTGCGATACAGTCCCCTCTTACACATGCCGATGAAACAGTGAAATCATCAAGCAAGGAAGTATGGGTTACCAAATTACCATCCATATCAGTAGTTACCACGACTTCGACCCCGCCAGTAACAACTGACCCGTCAGACTTCGTAGATGTCAAACCAGAAGTATACTCAGTACATTCTGGACAGTCGCCTATGATGTCAGTAGTGGTGGTCAAGTCACCTTCAGAATCAGTTGTAATGATCACATCACCAGTTTGAGTAATGACATTGCCATTAGAATCAGTGGTGGTGAAAGTAGTAGTGTATTCAGTACACTCTGGACAGTCACCGATAATATCAGTAGTAGTGGTCAAGTCACCTTCAGAATCAGTTGTAATGATCACATCACCGGTTTGAGTGATAACGTTTCCAT
>JAKTWY010000038.1:0-83463 GCA_030582335.1 Yamadazyma nakazawae | reverse complement strand
TCAGAAGAGAAAACATCTTGTTCAAAGAAAAAGTGTATCTATTTGACTTCAGCCACTGCATTTTGAAGACAAATGCTTCCATTTGGGAATTCGAACGAGGCATTCGAACAGATTTCAAAAATTTGAAGCTAGAATTCGAGGAGCTCCAGTATCAGCTCGAGAATCGGTGATGACGCTTGCTACTAATAGATCCAAGATATCGAGCTCCTGACAAGTTTCAAGAGTCAATTCCCCTAAGGTATGGTCGACTACCATGGGTTAACCCGATCTTACAAAAAGGCACTCAAGCTGGTTCTTGATGAACTCACGGAGTGAACTATACCTGGGGTATGATGTGAATTACCCTTGTAGATGAATCAAACTCTTCTTAGGGTTAGTGAAATTCTGCTTTGCAAATGAACCTGATGTAATTTCATGCTAGCTTTGGTGAGATACCCCGTTCTAAATAAATCCAAATTACCGGTGAATCAAATGATATCTGAGGTAGAGTGATAAAAGAATGAGCTAAACTGCAAAAGAATGATTTTTATTGTGGAGGTGGACTTCATTTGAAACTATTGTGCATGGTTTCGTTCCCAAACAAGTGGTTATCGTGTCGATTAAAAAGTAGGTCGTTTAAATTTTCTAAGGTTACTTTTCAGATAATTTCATTAGGAACAATCAAGAAATGAAGACTTTCTTAATTGGTATATATATTTTTAAAACTTTTTTGTTGATGTATTTTGTTTTAGAGGAACAATAGCTTGCAAGGCGGCAGTACACTGAACGTAGAATTGAAGCTTAATAATTTTCAAGGAAGCTTCGAAAAGACACCTAAAAATGATGATGAGTTCCAGTTTTCAAATAGAAGGTATCGTATCTACTCTCTTCAAGATAGGAGTGCTTTTCTTCCCCGAATAGGTTGAAAGGCCAGAAGTTTCTATCTCTTGTATTGCAAAGCTCATAGGCATTCTGAGTCTGAATCAGAGAATACTGGAAGTCAGATGATGACGAGCGTCTACTCCCAGTAATGAAGGGCGACTCACAAAGCTCGGCGAAGATCATAAAAACTATTTGGAGGGTTTTGTTGATGAAGGACCCTTTCTACTCTCTTCCAGAGATCACGTTCTCTGTGATCATCTTACACCTTCTATTTCCTGCTGTATATGAACATCCACTAGAAAAGTGAATAGCACTTTTACACGTAAATGGATTCTGGCTTGGCCGATCTATTCCATACATTTCAATGTAGGCACGCCAATTACCATCATGACCAATTCCTAGACAATAAGAATAGCAAATTATCGGATGCTTCTCGAAAAAATCGGCCAAAGCTGCTTCTAGAGTTGGTATGTCTGGAATATTATCTTCCACTTCAATATCAAAATATGACCCCTGTTCGTGCCAGGTTGTCGTTGTTCTATATCTACTCTTAGAGGGGCTTATGATCCAGCTAGAAAATATTTCTACCCATTTTGATAACGATTCTATCCAACTTGATGAAACAGTAGATCCTACGACAGATATGAAATTAAAATCATGTCTATGACTTTTAACACGGTCATAATCGCTATTTATCACCTCTGAATCTGATGTGCTGTTGGTATAAAAATATATTTGGTCGATATTGTTTCTTTCTGTAATCAGAGCTCCGAAATCATACTCTTCGCTAGTCTCAACACCATTCGAAACCATCAAATCTGCATCAAATCTGCCTTTAGGGTGTCTGTAATTATACCTGTAGTACTATCTGCCTTAGAAGAGTACATTACATCATCCCCATTATGGTTCAGGGAATAGCTCCTAGCTTCTCCGATTCCCTCGCAAGCTTCATCACCAAGTACTGTAAAGGAGTTCATGCATACTAAGGCAAAACCAAGGAAAGAAAACTGCTTGTAAATTGGGAGCATTTATAATTATATGTGATTAACAGAATCAAAATGAAAAACTGAGGAAACGGACTGTAGGAAAAATAATCCCTATTGATACTTTTTAACGAGAGAAAGAATTTAACTCTCGTAACCAGTGATTGAATTCATGGAGTCGGATAATTCGATACAAATCGTCTTGACTGCTAATCTGATACGAATCAACCTGGTTGTATTTGGTGAGACGAAGTAAGTTAATCTTGCTTGCATACGAAATGAGCTTAGATCAGGAGCTATGATCTTAAGGGCTCAAAACAAATGTTTCTTCTGTTGCAGGGTTCAGTGGCAGGTATCTCAACTACTAAAGTGGCAAACCCTTTTCCGGTAGGTATTCCTTCTATCTTGCTTTTGAGTACCACAAGGGTTGAGTGGTGTTATTGGTACTTTATAAAACTATTTCACAATATTTTAAGAGCAAAGGAGAAAGGGTGAAAAATAATGTGAAACAAAATACTGCACATTCACAGTACTGTATAGTATGGGCCACTAGTTTACAGTATGAATCACTGGTTTATAGTACTGTATAGCATGAGCCACTTGTTACTGTACTGTATAACATGAACTACTGGTTACGATACATCTCCTCTACTGTCTTTGATACTTCAGGTCTCCTCTAGAGATTAAAAATAGATGATAAATTTCAATTAGTAGAAAGAAAACCCACCTCCTTTGTGCAATATTTCATTGATCATAGATCTATATTCAATACAAAGACAAACGTATACAAGTCATTAACATCACAAGAAATAATCTGGAGTTTTTCTCGTGACAGTTGGCTCACCTGGACGAATCGAAGGATCATATTGCAAAAATTGTCTGTTATGCATTTCATCAACTTCCATAATAGCAGCTTGATTACCACATCTGTAACAATAGTTTGGAGCACTAAATATCGTTACAACACTTCCTTGATGCAGCCATGAGTAACCTTCCATAACCAATTGATGAGCTCTTGCAATTAAACTTAAATCATTTGAATGATTAAATTGCTCGGAAATATCTTGACCAAAAGTGAAACCAGCACCTCTTGGTGAGATCCCCCATCCACCTCTATCATCAGGATCTGACCATAACAAATCACACATTGGTCCTTCATGAGGGACTTCTTGGATTCTATTTAATTCTCTAACTTGATCAATGGTTTCAATCATTGGTGATAATCCTCCATGCAAACAAAATATCTTATTATCAACCAAGGCCGTAATTGGGAAATAATCAAATAAATCAGTAAAAATTTTCCAAACGCTAGCACTACCATATTTACGTAAACATTCATCATAAAATCCATAAACTTGGGTAATTTGTCTACTTTCGTGATTACCTCTTAATATAGTAATTCTATTTGGATACCTTACCTTCATGCACACAAGAAACGATACTGTTTCAACAGAATAATAACCTCTATCGACGTAATCTCCCATAAACAAATAATTTGTATCAGGACATGGACCTCCAATCTTAAATAACTCCATCAAATCGTGGAATTGCCCGTGTACATCACCACAAATGGTAACGGGGACTTGAACTGGTTGAACATTTTCTTCAAATTGAAGAATATCAATTGCCATATCGCATAATCGTTTAACATCTTGTTCACTGAGTGGTTCACAGTTTGAAAGTTTTTCTATCCACTGGTCGAGTTGGTTGACGGATGACGGGGTGAGTTCGGATGGTTTGGCCTTGACGGCCTTGGTGGTGTAGTCTCCGCTGACGTCTTCCATTGGAACGTCGGTGTCTAAGTCCATTTCGTTGGGATTGCGTTGATAAATTTTTGCGATTCGCGAATGGATGGACGCCGTGGTGGGAAGGATTCCACACCGTCGCCAGATAGCGCTGATCGACGTAAAGATTCCGCCGCGGCAAGGTGTTCCCGCGGCACCCCGGCCCCCGGCGCGACTGCACCCTGATAACTCCTCAAATGGTAATCTGAAGCAGAGCAGAGAGAATTGGTGGTACCGGTAGAATCAGACCAGTAGCACCGCTATGTAGCGGGTATTACAATCTGTCGCAGTTATAACAATCTGCTGCAGGTATTATACACTATGTTTAGTTTACACTTCTATGTGGGTAGCACCCTGGTAGATTAGTGAGCTTCAATACTTTTTGCAGTAATAAAAGGTTAGTCAAAAGAGAATCTTCATTGTTAATGGCTTGTCTCTCGGTGAGTTGACTAATTGTCCCCAGATTGATTATTTCTTAAGATCATTTGGACCCTGAAACTCCTTTTCAATTAAGCTAGTGTAAACTCTTTCAGCTAGCGTTTATGAAACATATGGGAAAACGAAGCAATATCTGTGA
The DNA here is from genome assembly GCA_030582335.1 of Yamadazyma nakazawae. NCBI lineage: Eukaryota > Fungi > Ascomycota > Pichiomycetes > Serinales > Debaryomycetaceae > Yamadazyma > Yamadazyma nakazawae. The sequence continues at coordinate 79,258 of JAKTWY010000038.1, read as the reverse complement.
TGCATAATTATCTAGATTTAATTGAGTTGAAAGTATGCATTTTATTGAGTTGAGAATATTCATTTAATCGAGTTGAAACTATTCACTCGATTCAGTTTGCTATTCACTTGAGTGAGTTAAATATATTAAGTCTACTTTTTGCAATGACAAGCTTTCAGTATGTTTCAACAACCCATCTTCTGCAATCTTGAAACTCTACATTCTACTAACAATCCTTCAATGTTTCCTAACATCTTGACCGTCTAAAACTCCATTGAGAAGATCAAATAATGGCCCAAGACCCAGGTCCTCCTTTAAGATACTCAGCACTTAACCACATCACTGATCTTCAAGATCTAGACAGTGAAAGGCTAGTAGCGTACTTAGTAGCAACTTCCCTGGAACTTTGACTTGCAGCATCAATAATTGACTCTTCAAATACGACTTTGTTCGGTCAATCTCATGTCATATTTATCGTACTTATTCTATTCAGGAACTCGATTTGCAATTTTTTTTCAGTAATCTTTCATGGTATGGGCATTTCTTGACCAATGCATTGTTCAGACATCAAAGTATATCATCTGTTAGGACTGATTCAAAAACATCAACTTTGACGGCTCAAACATCTCAAACACTAATATTTATAAGACCTATTAACATCAGACGAAAATGTTTTTATCAGTACCAATTGGACCATACATTAAATGAATTCGTGGATCGATGCTTAAATGGATACGTGGATCGGGGGAATCATAACTGAGACAAATACTTGGCCTTTTTATTTAGCAAATATTTTGCTCATTTAGCTTTTTTATCCAGCAAATTATTTGCTGAATAAGCACTAGAATTACTCAAAGCTAAACCCCAAGAAATCGGATTCCAAGAATCTTGTCTGATTTCTTAGCCGTTTCAAGTAAGTTCGTATTTGAAGCATATGATAAAGCGATAACCGCTTTTGCTTGTGGGGCATATTCTTTGACTTAGTAACATCTTAACCCCATTTATGGCTCGCTAACTGTTACTGATATTACTAACTACACTCGCTAAATTTAATCGTGAAGAGAGATATACAGTAGCTAATGTGAAAAAAAAAAAAAAAAAAGGCTACCTAGTTCAAAGAACGGCTGCAGCTGAAAAGAGACAAGGCGTCTCATGAGGACATTTCCACTCGGCAACGAGAACCATTGGCTGTAAAACCAAGGGACTTTGTTCAGTTTAAGGCGTACACAAGACCCGACATAAACAATTAACGAGGGCTGCATTGCATTCAAAAATTTTTCACCACAAACTACGGAGAAGTCCAGACAATTCCAGACAATTAAATAGTTTGAACTACGACAAAAGCGGAAATAGCCTGCAACTGCAACCGCGATAAAAATTACAGAGTCCCAAAAATGCCTTAGTTCCGAAAATTTCAAAAAGACCTCTGCAGTTCTTGGCAATAGGTGGTGTCGAATTGATTATAATTTACGGCTCAAATTTTTATACAATTGACCGAAAGGCCGTTCAAGTAAACTTGACAAGAGATTTTTTTTGACGGCTTTAGAAAATTATGACGTCCTGATTTATGAAGTCCTTATCTGTCTGCCACTTAGGGTATCAGTTGTTAACTTTAATCCTTGTTAGGCTAAATTCTTAAATGGACATCTTGAACTCCTGCATAAGCAACTATCTTATAACCAATCAAAAAGGTTATTTATCGGAAATAGTTCCGTAAAAAGAAAAATAATATTTATATGCCGGTCAGATGAATCTGATAACTTTTCTTCGCTGCCTTGGGATAAAAAAAAACGGTATTTAAATACGAATGTATTTTACTGATTTTTTTTTATTCAATTTGATCTCAATTAACATAGAATTATGCCAGAAATCAAGGAAGCTGGTGTCGCTGAATCCAGCTTGAATGAAAAGAAACAGGCTGCTAATGACTTCAATGAAAAGACTATGAGTGAGACGGAACAAGGTGCTGAAAACCTGGAAGAAAAAGCCGGCAGTGATATCGAAAAACAAGGATCAGATGAAACGTCATCCCTTCACTTGATCACCTCGAACACCTCGACCGAGTACGTCAAAAGTAGAGGGGTCAGAAGAATCGAAAACGTCAAAACTTTAATCGACCTGTCAGCCCATGGGAAATCGATTATCACAGCATTTATTGTATGTTTATTGGTTATTGCCTGGGTTTACACTTTGGATTCTTCCACCACTTACAGTTATGAAATTCCAGCCACTTCAAGTTTCAACAAACATTCCATGATCACCACCGTTGGTATTGCGACCCAGATTATTGGTTCTGTTATGAGACCATTTTTGGCAAAAATCTCCGATATCACTTCAAGACCGATTACCTATGCTATTTCGGTTACTCTTTACACCATAGGAATTATTGTTGTCGCATCTTCAAGTTCCATCACTGCTTATGTTGTGGGTCAAGTCATCAACACGGTTGGATCCAACGGGATTTCATTCTTGAATAGTCTTATTGTGGCAGACTTGACTTCTTTGCAATGGAGAGGTTTTGCTAATTCTATTTTAACCACTCCTTACTTGATCAACCCGTGGTTTTCTGCTTTGATAGTTGATGCGATTGTTAAGAGAAACTGGAGATGGGGTTATGGTATGTTTGCCATCATTATGCCTATTGTAGTGATACCTGCTATTTTTGTATTGAATTTTTTCGAACACAAAGCCCAAAAACTTGTTCCAAAACACCACTCTCCAAAAAAACCGTTTGGTAAGCTTATGTACGATTCATTAATGCAAATTGACGCATTTGGTTTGCTTCTTTTAGGATTTGGATGGTCTTTATTATTATTACCATTCTCCTTATACGATACTGCTCAAGGTGGATGGCACAATCCAAGTATGATAGCCATGGTCGTTGTTGGTGCTATTTTATTGATTTCCTACGTTGTCTTTGAAATGTACTGGAGTCCATTCCCCTCAATGCCAAAAAGAATTATGTTTAACAAAACTTTTTTAACCTGTATTGTCATTGATTTCATTTATCAGTTCGCAGGGGCTATCCGTAGTACATTCTTGTCGACTATTCTTTTGGTTACCAAGGACTGGACTTACCAAAGCTTGACGTACTTCAATAATACCCTTACCATGTCCTTATGTTTCTTCGGGGTCATTGCTGGTATTACTCTCAGAGTAACTCACCGTTATAAGTGGACACAATGTTTTGGTATTTTCGTCAGATTGGTTGCCTACCTTATTGATATTAGACCTCAAGGTACCGTTGCAGATGTCGCATCCTTTGTTATGGCCCAAACTTTGATTGGTTTTGGTGGTGCCTTCTCTGTCATTGGTACCCAAACCTCCAGTGCCGCTTCTGTTCCTCATCAAGATATGGGATTAGTTATGGCTTTATTGAGTCTTTGGTCAAGTATTGGTGCTGCTATTGGGACAACTGTTGCGGCTCCAATTTGGAAAAATAAGTTACCAAAATACTTGAGAGAGTTCTTACCATCCTCAGTAACTGACGAACAAGTTTACGAGTATTTCAGCAATGTTACTGCGTTGACTTCATTGCCTTATGAGGATCCAGATAGACAAGGAGCCATTAAGGCTTACTCATACGTTGCTCTCTACTTATTTGTTCCTCCAGCTTGTATGGAACTCGTTTCTTTAATTTGTAGTTTCTTCCAAACCAATTATTACTTGGGAGACACTCACAATGCCATTGAAGATCAAAATGGAAGAGATCCTACTAAACCTAACGAAGAAAAATACGTTCCTCAGACTAGGAAGGAAAAATTTCTTTACTTGTTTCGTTAAAATAACGGAAAAGTCATCGCTTTCCCGACTTTTTAAATTTAAATTCAAAATATGCATGTAATTAATTGTTAATAGTGACTAAATATATCTTAGGAAATCTTTGATTCGATAAATGGATTGGGTGAGTATTGTTCAGATAATCCTCTCATCCTGAATATACTCTAAATATAGATAGTATAAATTCCTCATGTTGCATTCAGTGAAGTACTCAAATCGCAGTGCCTGTTAGGCAGTTTATCCGAAACAAAAGGGATAGATGGAGGGTATCTGTAGACCGCATTCGACGACTATTAGTAGTACCAACCGGTGCCGTTTTGCATATAACATTGAGGAGCCTAGTAAATGTAGGTACAGAAATCGTACTGAAATCGCTGTATCCCGAAATGCGTGGAATTAGTTACAAAAGCTTAGTTGCGAGTTTTTTTTAGCAGCAAATCTGGCAGTATTTGCGGAATTCAGTAAATTCATCTGATTGAGCAGCTTAAAGTTTGATCAGTTGAACAAATTTACTTAAAGTCTACAACTCTCAACAAGCTTCATTAAAAATTTCCAAAAATTCTTAATTTTCTAGCAGGCCTCTTAAAACTCTTTCTACTTCAGTGACTGACAAACGTTGCAGAAATGACACCTTTCTGCCTGCCTAAAAATGTGTGCTGACAATAATTATTTGACAAGTTCAAAATAATTCTATCACAGGAACCGCAGATCCCCCTCTTAATACCCAAACGTAAATATCCGCTCACACCACATAGGCTCGTGGGCACTCTTGCCGGCGAACGCTTTCTTAGAAATACAATGCTTGGACTGGTAAGTATCAGTTTACTACATTAACCCAACCAATTTTTGGTTTCTGGGCAGAGCCGTAGTCTCGTAACCCTTTATTTGATAAGCTCTAAATTTACCCCATTCCATCCACACAGCTCTATGGACATAGCATACAATTGCAACAGAACGGTCTAATCAATAATTCCGACGATACAAAACAATTCAAACCACTAAACTAACCTACACAATGAAATCCTGATTGCCTTTTTGCGCCAGATTTGATCAGGACTTTACGACCTAAGCGACATTATAGTCTGTCATTCGAAAAAGGAGAGATGCCTACCTAATCGAGCGATTCTCCTAATACGCACGTAATTAACTATCCTATTGAAGCCCCATGTGGTTCGTTTAAGAAATATCCAATACAAAGCTTCTATTGCATACAGGCTCATACCCCGGAACCGCAAAAAACTCCTCGACTGATTTAGTGAGCACAAAAACCCATTACAATATAGAAACTGCAGCCAATTACATTGATTAAACCCATAAGTATTTCAGGCAATATCCTACCATCTATATATATATATTAACGTTACAGATGCTTTTGTCTTTCCCCAGAGTTCAAGTTTAAGGTTTTTTTCCGCAAAAACGTTTTGCCAAGAACTGTCCCTCATTTAGTTAAGGCTGCAGTTTTCTTTGAGACTAGTTGTACAAACAGGTAAGTCGTAAAAATTTCTTTGTAATACAATCATGGTACATGTGGGATAGTCTATTGGCCTCGAGATTATAGGAGACCCAATGCATAAGGATCGTAAAAAAAAACTTTATAAACTCCCGTATTTCCCACTTCATGTCTTTAGATTCCACAAACACTTTGACCAATGTTCAAACAAAGCATCTACTTAATTCTTGCCTTCGCTCTTCTCCAATTGATTGGAGCTTCTCCAGTTCCAAGCTACCTTGACCAAAGCCACAAAAAGAACATTATCTTCATGGTTCCTGATGGATTTGGTCCATCTGGTTTAACTTTGGCTAGAGAATACAAGAGAATCAAGGACGATTTACCACTCGATTTCAGATTAGAATTAGATAAGCACATCATTGGTAACGTTAGAACCAAGAGTTCAAGTTCTTTGATCACTGATTCTGCTGCTGCCGGTAGTGCTTACGCTACCGGAAAGAAGACTTATAACAAGGCCATTTCCGTTGATGATAACAAGATCCCTCAAGGTACTATCTTGGAAGCTTTGAAACTTCAAGGTTACAAGACTGGTTTGGTCGTTAAGTCTACCTTGACCGATGCTACTCCTGGTGTTTTCGCTTCCCACGTTGACGACAGAAAGAAGCAAGATTCTATGGCTTTGCAAATGATTGGTGAAGGCTCTGAAAAACAATTTGGTCAAGTGGTTGATTACTTGTCCGGTGGTGGTAAATGTTACTTTATCCCTCAAGGCGAAGAAGGTTCTTGTAGAAAAGATGACACTGATGTCATCGCTGCTGCTAAGGAAAAGGGATTCACTTATTTTGAAACCAAAGCCGAATTTGACCACTACTTGGCTGAAGGTTTGACCTTACCAGCTCTTTCCTTCTGGGGTGAAGAGGATGTTGACTATGCCATCGACAGAAACGAAACCACCACTCCATCTTTACCAGAAATGGCTCAATTGGCTCTTAATACCCTTTCTAATGCCACCGCTGAATCCGACCAAGGTTTCTTCGTTATGATTGAAGGTTCTCTTATTGACCACTGTGGTCACAATAATGATGCTGCTTGTCACCCAAGAGAAGTTTTGGAGTTTGACGAAACTTTCAAGGTTGTTAAAGATTTTATTGATAGCACTGACACTGACACCTTAGTTATTGTTTCTGCTGATCACGAAACCGGTGGTTTAGCTTTAGGATTAGATGATAGCCCAACTTACTATCCAGAAGTTTTGTTCAACAAGACTCACTCCAGTCTTTACTTTGAAAACGAAGCCATTAAATTCAACAAAACTAACCCGGGTGAAGCTGATATCAAGAAATTCGTTCAAGACTGGGTTGTCACCGAATTATCAGTCGAAGACGCTACTGAGGAAGAAATCAACAAGGTTGTCGATGCTATTAAGACTGGTGATGATGTTTTGCACTCCATCAGTCCAATTACCTCTGACAGAGCTGCTATTGGCTGGTCTAGTGGTGGTCATACTGCCGTTGATGTTTTATCCTTCTTCTACACTAACAGTGAAGCCATCAAAAATGTTGCTGAAAGAACCGAACAAGGTTGGGGATTGAAGGGTAGTCAAGAAAACATCAACTTGAACCACTTTATTGCTTCCCTTACTGGTGCTGACTTGGAAGCTGTCACCGAAAAGTTGGCCAACTCTTCTTAATTGATTTGAACACTAAAAGATTTGAACTCTTAATCGTCTATTTCGCTGTATACCTTATTTTATAGAACTGAATAAAAAGCAATTATACTTTAAACATTTGTAAGACTCGAGAGTGTTTCATTCAAGACTTTGGTTGGCTTTACAAGCCGTATACCAGGATTTTTAAATTGTAACTGCGACGCTGTACTAATTGAAATCAAAGGCCAGGTTCACAAGATAAATTATGTTCCAATGTTGTAACTTTTTCGGCTTGCAAAGTACTTTTGATGACATCTACAGGGTCTTTCGTTTATTCAAATAAACCATGATTATAGTCTTATCTTTTTAATGCAGCAAATCTTGCTCTCAAAGCATCTAATTCATCTACTTCTTTTGTTTTGCCAGTCTTTATTGGTTCTTTTGGTTCGGCAAGTTCGGGCGCATTCAAAATTGCTTCTCCAGATCCTGGTTCATCGTCATCTTCGTCTTTGGCACCATCAACAGGGTCTTCCACAACTGGTAAACCAGAAAATGGAGCCTCGTAAGCCTTGGCTATTTCACACAAATATAAATCAACAAGTTCTTCCGAAGGTGGTGGAACTTTGCATCTTTTGGTGATCTTTTCTGGCACATGATTTTCTTCATTAGCTACTGCCAGTTTACCAAATTCTGGCCCAAACTTATGGATCAATAATTCTCTCAATTGAGATAATTCTTTAAGTTCAGTATGAGGAGCAGAATAGATGATAGAGTGAACCGATTCTAGTAAACTTTCATCGCAAGTTGATTGGTCAGCAATCAAGGACATTCTAGCAAGTAAAAGCTCACAGTATAATTCTAAGTATTCTAATAACTCAATATAAATATCGTCTCTAATGATATTTTCCACTCTTATTTTAGCGCTAGATTCTTTACTCTGGTTGAGTAAATCGGCCAATTGGCGGCGTTGTTGCTTTGAAAGTGCTGCCTTCTTCTCCTGTATGAATTGGAGTTTACTTATGGCCATTTTTATTGTGGTCTTCAACCTGCTAGTGTTGAATGGTGCAGCTTGGGGCATGACTGTGAGATAAGATTGAGATTTAATTTGGAATTTTGAGACCCAAGATCTAGAGATCAAAAGTTTGAGAGATTAAGCGATTAAAATTATACAAATCACAAATTATTAACGTTCATTAATCATATACCACTACTCATTATCAAGAACTATGGTATGTTTATGAAAGGGCAATCCCTTGACAAGTACGTCGTCTTCGTCTTCCTCAAAAGCTACACCTGCTTGAGCATTATCTTCACTCTTTGTAATTCTTTTCAAAGTACAGCATGTTATATCCTGAACCCACTCATCATTTATTACTTCATCAAGAGTGGCTCTCTTTAATGGATCGATTTGAAGCATCCGAGATATGATCGGTCTCGAAGCATGAGGCAAAAGTCTCATTAACCTATATGGGCCATGAATTTGTTTATGATTCTTTTTATGGTCTTCATCGTCAGTTTCGTTACGTTCTGGATGGTTGCTTGCTCTAGCCTCGATGAATTTTTGTTTCATTTCGTGCTTTTGTTCTTCGTACGCTTCTAGTCTATCTTCGATACTCTTGAGTTCTTGCATGATTTCTTCAACTTTTGATTCGGAAAGAATCTCTTCTTCCTCAATTGGTTGTTGCTGTTGTTGCTGTTGTTGTTGATCTTCATGATCTTGCTCCATATCATCATTACTCTCCATCAACTTCTTACGTTTGTTCAGTCTAACAATCACATTTTTCAACTTTCTTTGTTGTAACAAAAGCTTATGGCATTCATTACTGATATTATAATCATGCCAGTTGTCATCCTCCATGGAATAAAGTTTGAAACTGTTATCTTTTTCCAGGTTGGGAATCTTCCAGGGAAAGCGTTTGAGAGTCATACAACAATAGATGATCGCAATTGACCAGAGATCAACCGGTTGGGGATTATAGGAATTGGAATTCTTTAACACTTCAGGAGCCAAGTATGGGTCACTGCCCACCACACCATGACAATGATGGATTGAATCCTTGGAGTTCCCGTACTGATCATATGGGTACTTGAAAATCACGGCACTTCCAAAATCAATAATCTTTAAAATTCCTTCGGTAGTTAAAACACAATTGTCTAACTTCAAATCACGATGGGCCAATCCTAGACTATGTAAGTAACTTACACCTTCAATAATTTGTTTAAGACAACAGTTAATTTCTTGTCGAGACATTTCACCACTCATTACCACTGCAAAAAAATCAATTGGAGCGTATTCCATAATCTCATAGTACCGGTTATTTTCATGAATAATATCAATGGTTTTGATAATATTTGGATGCTTTAAAGTCGAACCTATGCAGTATTCGGCAGTACACTTCCTGGTATAGTCTTTCAAACTTTCGGTGTTTCTACGAGGTCTAAATTCCTTGACCGCAAATGTTTTCGAATCTGAAGGCCGGATAATCAACTTAACGCTTCCGCCTGCTCCACTACCCAATTCCTTACCGATCTTCCCGTACTTTTGAACAAGAGGAGATTGGTCATCAGTGAAAGGAGCAGCCTTACCATGAGTTGAGTTTTGTGCCGCGTGATGAAGAAGCTGATTCGAAGTGTTGTTGATTAAAACAGCTAAAGAGGTGGAAGAATGGGAATGTTCTCGACTATGGAGTCCGGTAGGAGTTACGGTTCCGGATGTCAAATTTCCGGGACTCATGGCTCCAGGATTCTGATTAGGGCCTGTGCCGTAATGACCACCCGCCATCGGTGGTGGAGAATGAAGTTTATTGTCATAATCTCCTGTTTTTTTACCAGGATTTTTCTTGATTGGCTTGAAGAACTTTTTGAGTTCAACCATGCTGTTGGATTTAAGGAAATGGGAATCTTCCTTGTTCATGGCAGAAGGGGACGAGGTGTTACTGCGGGAATGGGGGGATGTAATTGGAGATTTTGGTGAGTTAATGGATGGTGGAACCAGTACTATATTTCCCTGGTCATTGTTATGACCTTGTTGAACGTGATTGCCTTGCTGCCCGTGGTGAAGAACTTGTTGAGTTTGAGGCAGATTTTGGCCTTGAATGTGGTTCTGCCCACCTTGAGTTATGGTTTGAGCACTTTGATGACTAGTTTGGGCGTCTGAATCGTGCTCGGACTCGTTTCTAATGAATCCCAAGAACTTTTTGCCGCTGTGGTTTGAGTTCGAAGGAGTGAGTTCCTCGGAATTTGTTTTGTTGAAGTGAAACAACTTCATTTTATGTCTGTCAGGCATTTTTTAGGAGCCGATTTGCGGCTACAATGGCAATTTGGAACTGGAAAAGAAAATGAAGCTTAAGGAGGAACGGCGGATCTATGGCACTGCTTTGTCGAACTTACAGACGATTGTTTCCTATGTGGTATATACGTTCTAAAATCGATACCATAAAAGTGGATAACTGGGAGAGTTGAGTGAGAATAAAATCTGGTAGTGCGAGCCTGAGCGTATTTAATCAAAGGGTTTCTATTTGACAGCTCGCGTAGCGAGACAGTGCTGTGATGTTGCTGCGAGCCTGGTGGTGAGCTGGCCGCGAGATGGCCGCGAGATGGCAGTGAATTTAAAGATGAGAATGGAAACTGTAAGGTTATTGTTTTAAATATTGCTGTAGTGAGGTAGGAAGAGTACCAGATAGTCTACACGAAGTGGTACTCAAGGAAAGTGCACAAGTGGAACTGGTTTGCGTGACTGGCACTGGTACTGGTGAGTGGTCTGACAGTTCAGTTCCGTTACCGACCTTGCCACGACCTAAATATCGGCTGCAAAACCCGCAGGACTAATTAAACTAACATCAGTTAAAAAGACAATCTGAACGAGCCGGTAGAGTGTGTTGTATCAAATGGGTACCACAATCCACACCACCACCACCATCCACTTGAACTATGCACTCCGATTCTATGTATCTTGGACGTCTATACACCGTCGGAATCTGTCCCCGTCCATTTCCTGCCCTCTCAACTGCTGAAACTACCACACTTCCTTGGTTTCTGCCAATTCAGTTTCCACCCATTTGCTTACGAGATTCCCCTTTGGTTTCTTCCCTGTTCCACTTGTCTTACTCTCCCTCTCATTTCCACTATCGCCTATCTCGATACACGCACGACCTTTCACCCGCGATAAATTTCGTCCAAGTTTTAGGGATAAATTAAGTATCTGTCGAATTATTAATAAAGATGGTATGTACATCATTACTGGTATTCCTTGAGAAGTATTGTTAGGCATCTAGTCGCAAAGCATAGTCCAAACACAATTGTCCCCTTGAGCGGCAGCTGTAACCTCCACATCGACTGCCTAACCCATTCACCTTCAGCCCCTCCTATAGTTTTTACTAACTCTTCTTTCAAGGCTGGTGCGTTAGAAAATGCCCGTAAGGAAATCAAACGTCTCTCCTTGGATGACGCCGCCGAATCGCTGTACGGCCAGATCTTCTCGGTCTCCGGTCCCGTCATTGTGGCCGAAAACATGATTGGTTGTGCCATGTACGAGTTGGTCAAGGTTGGTCACGATAATTTGGTTGGTGAAGTCATTCGTATTAACGGTGACAAGGCCACCATCCAAGTCTACGAAGAAACCGCCGGTGTTACCGTTGGAGACCCCGTCTTAAGAACCGGAAAACCACTTTCCGTTGAATTGGGTCCAGGTTTGATGGAAACCATTTACGATGGTATTCAAAGACCATTAAAGAGCATTAAAGACATTTCCCAAAGTATTTATATTCCAAGAGGTATTGATGCCCCTGCATTGTCCAGAACCGTTGACTACGACTTCAAGCCTTCCGGCTTGAAGGTTGGTGACCACGTGACTGGTGGTGATGTGATTGGGTCTGTTTTTGAAAACTCTCTTTTAGATAATCACTCCATTTTGGTTCCTCCAAGAGCCAAGGGTACTGTTACTCATATCGCTTCTGCTGGTTCTTACAAGGTTGACGAGACTTTATTGGAAGTGGAATTTGATGGTAAAAAACACTCTTACTCCATGATGCACACCTGGCCTGTCAGAGTTCCGAGACCAGTTGCTGAAAAGTTAAAGGCTGATTATCCTTTGTTAACTGGTCAAAGAGTCTTGGATTCTTTGTTTCCTTGTGTTCAAGGTGGTACTACCTGTATTCCTGGTGCTTTTGGATGTGGTAAAACAGTTATTTCTCAATCTTTATCAAAGTTCTCCAACTCTGATGTTATTGTTTATGTTGGTTGTTTCGCTAAGGGTACTAAAGTCTTGATGGCTGATGGATCTGATAAGGTCATTGAAGCCATCACCATTGGTGAAGAAGTTATGGGTAAAGATGGTAAACCAAGACAAGTTATTGCTTTGCCAAGAGGTAAGGAGACTATGTACGAAGTTGTTCATAGCACTCAAAACAATGATGAGGATGTGCATGGTTTGATGAATTATGTATGTTCTGCTCAACACAAGTTGGTCATGTGTACTCCTCAATTGATTACCTTTACCACCCACAAGTTGAAAGGAGTTGTTCACACTAGCGTTACTTATTTTGCTTTGGAAAATACTGAGTTTGGTAAAATTGTTAAGAAGAAAACTAGATCTTATCAACACAAAACCCATGGTGGTGCTGTTAATGCCCAAAGAAAGGCAGAAGATTTTGCTTCCCAACTTAGCGACGAATCTATTGAATGGGAAATTGAAGCTCAACACTACAAGAACCTCGGTTACTTCGTGAAGAAGCTGTCGTATCAATTGATCAACCCAGTTCACTACGAGTCAGGTAACTTAGGAAAGAAGCTTGCTGACTTTGGCTCCTCCAAAGAGCTCGCTCCTTACATGGCTTATCTTCTTGGTTTATGGGTTGGTGATGGGTGTATGACTCGTTCTCAATTTTCAATTGATCCATTAGATAAGCAATTGTTGGGACGTATTAATGACTATGGTAACAAGTTTGGCTTGAAGACTACTTCTGCCGAGAAACTCCATCGTTACTACAAGACTGAAGTTGCTGAAGAGGAGGAAAGTATCAAGTTGGAGAAGGGTGAGGTTGAAGATGATGGTGCTATTGTCTATGATGGAGATGTCGGTGAAGAGAGCGCTTTGGCTCAGTCTACCGAGTTATTGGACATTACCTCAAAAGCTTCATCTTCCAGCCACTCTTATGATGAAAGAAGTGATTTAACTGTCTTCCTCCGTGCTTCAGCTGATCTTGGAAATAACATTCGCCAAAGAGTTAATGTTGATAACATTTTCTTCAAGATCTTTGAATCCATCGGTGTCAGAGCTGTTCGTGAAGAAGAAGACTCTGATGGTATCAAAGTTAAGTATGAGAAGAGTGTTCCTTTGGATTTGACAAATGATAGCATTGAAGTTCGTGAGCAATTCATTGCTGGTTTAATTGACGCAGATGGACACTGTAAGCGTGATTTGCATGGAAATGTAGAATCTGCCACAATTACAACCATTTCTGATGGTGTCTGCCAGGGACTTATTAGATTGGCTCGTTCCCTTGGTATTAGAGTTTCGGTTACTACTGAAAAAGAGTGCGTTGACAAGAATGGTGTTAAGCATCAGTCCTGTTACCGTATTAATTTGAGTGGAGGCCAACCGCTCCATTCTGCTCTTAGATTCTGTGCGCTCGACAGAAAGAAGGCAGAATGTTCTTCAGAGTTTGTCAGACAGCCAGTTCCATTCTACTTTAGTCTCGAAGAAAGAGAAGAAGATAATTACTATGGTATCACTCTTCCAGATGCTTCTGACAAACAATATTTGTTGTCTTCCTTAGCTTTGGTCCACAACTGTGGTGAGCGTGGTAATGAAATGGCAGAGGTGTTGATGGAATTCCCAGAATTGTACACTGAAGTTAATGGCAGAAAAGAACCAATTATGAAGAGAACTTCTTTGGTTGCCAACACCTCTAATATGCCGGTTGCTGCTAGAGAAGCTTCTATTTATACTGGTATTACTCTTGCAGAATATTTCAGAGATCAAGGTAAGGATGTTGCTATGATTGCTGATTCTTCTTCTCGTTGGGCTGAAGCCTTGAGAGAAATTTCCGGTAGATTGGGTGAAATGCCTGCTGATCAAGGTTTCCCAGCTTATTTGGGTTCTAAATTGGCCAGTTTCTATGAAAGAGCTGGTAAAGCCGTTGCTTTAGGTTCTCCAGATAGAACTGGTTCTGTTTCTATTGTTGCTGCCGTTTCACCAGCTGGTGGTGATTTCTCTGATCCAGTTACAACATCTACTTTGGGTATCACTCAAGTTTTCTGGGGTTTGGATAAAAAATTGGCTCAAAGAAAACATTTCCCATCTATTAATACTGGTGTTTCTTACTCCAAATATACTGGTGTTTTAGATCCTTTCTATGATGAAAACTACCCAGAGTTCGCTACTTTAAGAGATAGAATTAAAGAAATCTTATCCAATGCTGAAGAATTAGAACAGGTTGTTCAATTAGTCGGTAAATCTGCTTTGTCTGATTCTGATAAGATTACCTTGGACGTTTCTACTTTGATTAAAGAAGATTTCTTACAACAAAATGGTTATTCTACGTATGATCAATTCTGTCCTATTTGGAAGACTTACGATATGATGAGAGCGTTTATGTCTTACCATGATGAAGCTCAAAAGGCTGTTGCCAACGGCTCTCAATGGTCCAAATTGACTGAAACTACCAGTGACATTAAGCATGCAGTTTCTTCCTCTAAGTTCTTCGAACCTTCTCAAGGTAAAGAAGCTGGTGCCAAAGAATATAGTGATTTATTGACGAAGATTTCTGAAAGATTTGCTGAAGCTTCAGAATAATTTAATTGCATTTAATTCTAGAGGAACCTTTTGTTTTTAAAAATTATATATACATTGTTGAATCGTTTATTTCCCCTCATCCTCTTAATTATATTGTGTATTATTCTATAGTCTTAAAAGTACTAGTAAAACGTTAACATCTGAAACAATCAGCTATACCAGAGAAACAAGAGGTTACAAAATTCTCAGTTCCGTTAACCATATCCAATATATCATTCCCGATAGTGTCTAGGATATCTCCTTCTGGTTGTATACCTTCATCATCGGGAGACGTGAAGTTAGTGAATGGCATGGCATTCGGGGTATAAGTTGCCGGAGTATTGGAGATTGGTAATATTGAATTGGAGCTGTGAACAACATATTGCATTTGCTGAATAGAAGTTTCTAACTCTGTAGGTTTCACTTCAACAATTTGAACGTTTGATACTTTGGTAAAGTTATCAGCGGTATAAAAGCTACACAGTTCATCTTTAGAAGTGTCAGGATTTTTTTCTTTCACTTCTTTCCAACCAAGCCAGGTGAATTTTTTCTTTGGGCTTTTTGGTTTCCCATACTTGTCCAGCATGTATGGATGTCTTTCTGAAAGTCTAGTGTTATGTTGCGAATCATTAGGTCTAAAACTTACTAGTCTTGATTCCATATAATCTTGAAATGAGTCGATAGAAAAAAGGTTCCCTCCAAGTAATGAGCTTCTAATACTTTCACTTGGAGCCACCCCGGGTTCTTCTGGTTCATGAGATACGGCTATTCTTGTCAGAGCATAGAACAGAGCACGCTCAGGGCTTTGATCGGAAGACAAGGGAGATTGATGGGAGTTTGTGCTAAGGGTACCAGTTGTTGGTAACACAAAGTTATTGAGGGGTGGAGATTCATCCAAGTTATTTGTTGGAGCAGCTATTCCACTCAGAACACTGGGGAATTTAGAAGTATCAATCCTTCCATTAGATCTAATTGTGATGGTGTTATTAATGTTAGTGTTACTATGTGAACTTATGGGGGACACCGGAACTTTCGTATTGATCGGTTCTGGTTCTGGAATCACTGGGACCGATTCCAAAGAGCCTATCGGCGAAGGGACGTCCAAGGTTGCGTACTTGGTTGAACGCTTAACCTTAAGAGGAGGGCTGGGATCGAACGAAAAATTAGGCGAAGGTACTGGTGGGGTAGTTTGATCTGAGTTTTGAGTGTCTTCAACGAGTGGTGATGGTCCAGAAATTCGTCTTAATGATAGCTTCTCTTTACGCTTGGATTCCATAAGAGGAGGCAGTATAGATGAGTTCTGGATACTCATTGCATTTGTGTTGCAGCCAATTTGCAGCCATTTCGCGCGTACAGTCCCAGTGAGATTTTCGTGAGAATTAATGGACAATCAATGAAAAAATAGAGACCAAGAATAGAGACCAAGAATAGAAACGAGGAACAGAGACCAGGAACCAAGAATACCAAGTAAAGAGTACATTAAAACATAGTAGAGTAAAGATATTAAAAAAAATATAATAGAATAAAATTAGCTTACAACAGATCAAATGGAATAGAGTACCCAGCATATAAAGAGCACACGACTCGGTCGGACATGATTATAAAATGGACATGTCCACTGTGGAATTGATCAATACTTATCCTTCATACTTCAACCCCCAATTCTTATTCATATCTTCCCAATCCCTCGCTACAAGCTTCAAATTAAATACAATTTATGTATTGACTATGTACGAACTGATCAAAATTTAAGTAGTTAAACTACCTCAATTAAGATCTAAAGATCGACAGCTAGATTACTTAGATCTAGCTCTAACCTTCCGTCTCTTTCTTTTCAATCTTCTAACTCTCTTTTTTCTCCATTTATCTCTCATGATGAAAAATTATGAATATAGGGAAGAAGAAATTTTCCGGACAGTCTCACAGTTTTATACAGCGAGTGAGAACAGACACGACTGATCGTTTGCGGTATGTGTGACTGGGTCATTAACTGTGAGTTAGTGGGGCTGTAGCCCTTGTTCACGTGAGAACGTCAACGTCAGTACCAACAAAATAATAAAACCTTGTTCCTTCTATATTCATTGTACCGTGCTGAATCCAATTGACATACTTATGTATCCAATTCGTATATTTCAGGATGTTTTCGATCCTTTCAGTCTATGTCTCGTTAAAATTTACTCACTGTCTATTTACATTCATTCTACAGCATCATCAATCTTCAATTCTTTCTTCAACCTGCTACTCTCCTGTCTTAAAGCTCTCTTTAATTCTACGTTTAATAAAGGCAATTCCAACTCCTTAGTTAATTTATCAATTACTGAATTGGTCAAAATCAACCGTTCTTCTTCCTGTACTGAATCAATATTGGACAAATCACTCGATTCTAACAGATAAATTTCATCCAAACCATCGCTGATCCTAAACTCAAGATGGTCAGTGTCAGTGTTAAACCCACCCGTTTCACCTTCGAGTAAGTAGTCCAAGTGCTTGATTCCGTTCAATGCTTTCAAGTTACAGTAGAACCTATAGGCTAAATAAAACCCAGGAATATTAGGAATCACTGGTACAATTGCAAACGGTAAAGAAATTGGTACACCAATTCCACAAAGTACGGTATACTTCATATGAGTAGAATAGCTGGAAGCTCTGAATTCATTCAACTGGTCGAGGATGGATTCAGGTTTTTGAAAATTGGTATGGTAGAACGGGATTTTGCTTATTTGATTAACAGGAATGTTCAATTGATCAACCTGGTTTTGGGTCATGGACTCTTCATTGATTTCACGGATCATTGAACTTTTGGATGGGAAAGATCTAAGGCAGTTTTCCTTATAGTCTACGGCATCCATTACCCATTTAGCAAAGCTAGTGATCTTAACGTTAACGGAGGATTTCGAAGTGGATATTTTGTTCCATAATTTCGAAGCTCCCAGAATGACTCTGTCCTCGAGTCTGGTGATGAGTGGGAGCGAACGACTATGGGGTAACGGTTTATGGTTACAATAGATGTACGACTTTTTTGTAGTGATTGGGATAGAAATCACATAGATGGAGGAAGGTGATGGAGTAGTCAAATATCTAATGTGTAATAAGTGACTCGGACGTTTCAAGACTTTGAGTTGTCCAAAGGAGGGGGTGATTATATTTTTCATTGTCGAAGTATTTGACTAGTCGGTTGAAAATACCAGTGGTGATCCTCTTTGGGTGGATTACTAGTGAAACACCACGGCTGCGATTGCTGCGAAAAATAGCCATAGACGCTAAGTGACGCTTATGAAATTGCCAGTGGTGAAACGACCAAACGCCGTACCACTTCCGGGAGCAGTGGATTAGAGGGTTGTATGATGCATCCACATTTATCTTAATTCCATTCCCGGCTGATATGGCGGGAATTCAAGTTTCACTTACTTGTATTTACTATTAAGTTTCACTGACTAGATGTTGTACCTGCCCTTTTTATAATCTTCCATGGAAGTGTACGATTAACAACAATCCCATGTACTTTCCTTCGTATGTCTTTGTATTTTTTTCTGTTGTTTCTTTCCCCCAAGTCTATTAATTATAGACTTGAATTCACCAGTACTCTTTGTGTCAATTGCTCGTGGCTGCAAAAGCAATAAACGAGCAATGAATATGACAAGATAAACACGGTAACCCATTAATCATAGACCATAAACCAAACGATATGTACTCCGTACAATCTAAATACACATACAAGTACTAACTACTCATTCACTAATTTGACTCATTTACACAGCGTATTTACAATCCCAAACTTCACCTCCATCTTGATACCCTCACTAATTATTTTTATTCCGCAACACATGGACTCAGCTCAGACCAAAAAAGACAAAGACGTCCTATCGTCAACATCGGTCTCGAACCCGTTCGAAGCATCCAAAGTCTCATCCTACAACCATAAAGCAAATATCGTACCGGTATACGTCCTAGATACCCTAACCCAAGCCCACTATAAAGATCAATTAGGCAACAACAATGTTAATGTAAACCAAGGTGAAAGTGATCTGGGATTAAGAACCATTCATGCTAATAGCAGTACCGGTAATAGATCTTCCACTGTTGGGTTACGGGGTGCTACTGGTGCCGAAGCCGGTCCTGGTACTGGCGCAGGTCCTGGCGCAGGTCCTAATGACGACTTCATCTCATTCTCTAACGACCCATTTGTAAAATCCATGAATAACAACTGGCATCGGTTTCTTCATACCATCAAACAGCCAAACACATACTCTCCCGACGTTCTTGCATTCGATAAAGAAACCGAGTTTGAAAATAACTTGGAAGGAACATGGGGTGGTGAAGAACGGTTGAAATTTGCACTTCTCGGAACCCCTAGCATTGATGGTGATACTTATGTCCAAGACTCCGGGAATACCTGGAATAGAGCCCTTCAGTTTCTTCATCTCAAAAGACACCCCGCTACCAGCAATGACTCCCCTCGGGTCCGCTCAAAAGCTGGGTACTGGATGTCCGATGAGAAAAGAGCAGATGTGTGGCCTACACTTAAACGAGTGTTTGTTATAAACCCATTAGTGCCACTCCTTCTTCGAATCATGATCATATTATTTTCCGCTTGTGCGTTGGGGATGGCCTGTACGATTTTCCACTACAGTAATCGTAAATATAATGGCAGTAAAGTGGAACAGCAACCCAGTACAATCATGGCCATAGTAGTACAATGTTGTGCCATTGTTTACGTAGCATACATCTCCTACGACGAGTACTCTGGGAAACCATTGGGATTGAGAGATCCATTGGGGAAAATGAAATTAATCATGTTGGATCTCTTGTTTATCATATTCAGTAGTGCTAACCTTTCACTTGCGTTCAATACGCTCTACGATGATGAATGGGTTTGTCAAAATACTGTGGAATTAGAAGAGAGCAATGGAAGCTTTCTTCATAGAATTATCACCCCTACCGTAGTATCAATCTGTCGTCGTCAAAGAGGGTTAGCAGCGTTTTTGTTTTTGGTTCTTGTATTGTGGGTTTTAGCGTTTACAATAAGTATAATTAGGGTAGTTGATCGGGTATCAGCCAGACCAGATGGGAGACAAAATTAATATGGTATGTAGATTTATACATATACGTGTACATTTTTACACACCTGTACACCACCTTTTAACTACGTCTACACAATTTGGTTGCCAAATTTGTGCCAAATCTGTAAACCAAATTTTGCACCAAAATGTTGATCTCGCAATCACTCACTTGTAAA
This sequence comes from Yamadazyma nakazawae, assembly GCA_030582335.1. NCBI lineage: Eukaryota > Fungi > Ascomycota > Pichiomycetes > Serinales > Debaryomycetaceae > Yamadazyma > Yamadazyma nakazawae. The sequence continues at coordinate 59,391 of JAKTWY010000038.1, read as the reverse complement.
TCAAAATCTCACTCATTCCCCATGTCAGTCCATCCCCAACCGCCAACACGGTCGCAATCGTTCCCCGTCAGCAGTGATCTTGATGGGACATGGTCCTTCATACAACCTAGTCTTGGTCTTATCCTAGGATCTTCCGGTGATCAAGGTGTTACCTCCAAGGTCTATATGCATTGTTATACTGCCGTATACAACTATTGCACCAATAAACTGCGTGGGAATCATGACCCTAGACCTGCTCACTCCAACCCCAATAACCTGTATTCGCTTGCCGGAGCAGAAATCTACCGAATGTTAGAAGATTATCTTGTGAAGTTCATCGTAAGCCTTAGTAAAGATCCTAATGAGCTGTTTTTAGAGTTTTACGTAAGAAAACTCAATCGGTTTACAATTGGAGCTGGATACATGAATAATGTCTTTGATTATATGAACCGGTACTGGGTCCAGAAAGAAAGAAGCGATGGTAGGAAAGATGTCTACGATGTTAGTACTCTTTGTATGTTACAATGGAAGAGCCACATGTTCAATAACAACTCTGATATCTTGATCCGTGAAATCTTGGAACAAATCGAAAAGCAAAGAAATAATGAAATCATCGATACAAACTTGGTTTCTTCTGCTGTTAAATCATTGGTTTATTTGGGGATTGATGTTCAAGATTTGAAAAAGCCAAATTTAATTGTCTACGTCAATTATTTTGAAAAACTCTTCCTCCTGGAAACTTATAATTACTACAAGAATGAGAGTGATCTTTTCTTATCTGAACATAATGTGGTTGATTATATGAAAAAATGTGAAACTAGATTAAATGAAGAAGTCTCCAGATCTAACAATTACTTGGAAGACCATACGAAGAAGAGTTTGGTTGATACATTGAATAAAGTTTTAATCCAAGATCATGCACAGGAAATGTATGACCAGTTTATCACATTATTGGAAAATAATCAATTCGATCACATCCAAAGAATGTACAAGTTATTGTCGAGAGCTCCATCTACTTTAGAGCCATTGGCAGATGCATTAGAAACATACATTAAAAATGATGCCATTAAAGTCATTGAAGAGATCAAGAGAGGAGGTGAATCAACCAACGTTGATAACGAAGATGTGAAACCTAAGAAATCAGGTCCTATAAACCCAAAAGTTTATGTGCACAGCTTGATTTCAGTGTATATGAAGTTTAATGCGGTTGTTAATGATGCCTTCCAAAAAGATCCAATATTCATTAAGGCTTTGGATAACTCTTGTAGACATTTCGTCAATAAGAATAGTATTGCCTTGTTAAATCCAAAAGCTGTTTCCAAAACCCCAGAGATATTGGCCAGATACGCTGACTCATTCTTAAAGAGTACCTCGAAGGAGGCAGACACCTATGAGATGAATGCAGATCAATTGATGATTGTATTCAAGTTTGTTGAAGACAAAGATTCTTTTGAAGAAAATTACAGACGGATGTTAGCAAAGAGATTGATTAATAATACTCTGAAGAGTGAAGAGTTGGAAGAAAGTGTTATCAAGCGTTTACAAGAAGAAAATTCTTTGGAATACACAAGTAAAATGAATAAGATGTTCATTGATATGAAATCTTCAGAGGATTTGAAATTGAAAATGAGAGATAAATTACAGGAATTGGATTCTCCAGTTAAAGATTTTACTCCGTTGATTCTTGCATCTTCTATGTGGCCATTCTCGAAACAACCAGAATACCTGGCTAAATTTCCCTCACATTTAAAAGAAATCATTGACAACTTTGAACTGCTTTACTCTTCTGCTCATAATGGTAGACAATTAGATTGGTTATGGAATCATGGTAGAAGTGAAATAAAAGCCAATTTGTCAAGAAAGGGTAAACCAGCATTTACATTCATTGTGACCAATTTACAATTGTTGATTCTTTTAGCATTCAATGATGAAAAGACAAACTCATTCCAACAATTACAAGAAATTGTTGGATGCCCTCCTCATCTTCTTGATAACCAAATTGCTCCTTTAGTCAAGTACAAATTATTTGAACAATCTCCTCCAGGAACTGAATATCAGAATAAACCTGACACTAAATTCACAATTGTTGATGAGTATAAATCAAGAAAACTAAAGGTTAATTTTGTTAGTTCATTGAAGAGTGAACAAAAGCAAGAAGATGATGAGATTTCAAAAGAAATAAGTGAAAGTCGTCAACTTTACTTGCGGGCATGTATTGTACGTATTATGAAGGCTAGAAAGACCATCACTCACACGGAATTGTTTAATGAAGTTGTCACCCAATCTTTATCTAGGTTCCATGCTAAGAACACAGATGTAAAGAAGACTATCACCCTGTTGATTGAACTGAATTATATGAAACGTATTGATAATAATACGTATGAATATGTCGCATAAGTATAGTTAATGTAAGTAATTGAAAATTCGCATCTCATGTCTCTAGTGAAAGCTGCAAATAATACTTTAACGCATCACAAATCAACCTCATCTTCCTTCCTTTATAGCGATGCCGTGATATTAGAGGGACATTCGGGTCCCGTATACTCTGCCCGTTTCAACGATGAGTTTATCGTTTCAGGTGGTGAAGATAAATCCATAAATGTTTGGAAACTACCAACAACACAAGATGAAGATATAAATATAGGGTGCATCAAAGGTCATAAAGCTGCAGTAACGAGTGTGTGCTGGATGGAGGAACATATTGTCAGTGGGAGTGCAGACTCAAGTGTGGCCGTGTTCGACGTTTCCACTGGTCAAAAAGTCCGGAACTTCAAAACAAATGGTATTGTTAATGATGTGGTTTTCGAGCTGGTAATTGCATCCTGTGATGACTCAGGTACTGTACTGTTATGGGACTTAAGAGAGAAATCATCAGTGGGCAGTATAAAAACAAAATACCCGGTGCTTTCTTGTGAATTAAGTAAACTGGGGACTGTTTATTTTGCAGGTATAGACCCTGAAGTCAATGCGTTTGATATCCGTTCATTGGACAAACCGTCGTGGACTGTGTCTGGGACCATTGACTCCATAACATCTTTGAGTTTGAACGGAGATAACTCGATGCTCGTATCCCGCTCTTCAAGAGGTGCGGTAAGTACCTATAATGCCAAAGAATTCATACCAGAAAATGTCAAGAGAGCAAGCCCTTACATTTATGATGGTGCACCCTCATCAGGAGAACCTAAAATTATACGAGCTTGCTTTACCAATGACAATTCCAAAATTCTTTCAGGATCAGATGACAAGTCAGTGACCATGTGGGACGTCACGTCGAGAAGAGTGTTGAATAAGCTCACAGGTCATGAATCTTCAACGCTAGACGTGGACTGCCACCCAACAAAAAGGGTGATTTTATCCACTTCTTTGGATGGGAATATTATTGTAAGAGAATATTAGATTTTGTAAATAGACATATAATAAAAATGGGTCATAAATCGTTCATTAATATTAACGTATAGAATCCTTAAAACCTCACCGTCTTACGTTTTCTCTTCTCCTTCTTCATCGCCGGTGCCTCCACCTCCTCTATCTCTTCATCATTAGACATATTTTTGAGGAACTGATCCTTCATAAATTGCTTAGTGATCTTTTGATTCTTCAATGTATTGAGCTTTGAAAGATTATCAGTATTAAAAGTGAAAACTTTCCAATCTCTTTTCTTATCAGCATCACCCATCACATGATCTTCATGTTGGTTTAATGCTGAGGGATCATCGTACTCTTGTTTTTCAATAAACTCTTCACCTGTGTCTGTTGAAGCAATGAACAGACTGTACTCATTCTCAGAGTCCATAGGTAAAAACCGGTGTCTTAATATAAATTCCTGCATGCCTGTATCATCTATAACATACTTTTTCTTCTCATCATTGTCTTCTTTATCCTGTTGTTTCAATCTTTTTTTATAAATTTCTTCTTCGAGTGTGTCCTCCAAGACTAAAGTCTCTACATGAACTTCATGAGTTTGTCCAATTCTGTGAGCTCTTTTGATGGCTTGTGCCTCCACAGACCTCTGCCAAACAGGACTAATGAAATAAACTTTGGTAGCAGCGATAATCGTTAAACCATGAGACGCTAATCTCAAATCCATAATCAAAGTTATACCACCATTCTTTTCACTGGGATAATTACTGAATTCCGAAAGATTCTCTGCTCTTTGCGAGTTCTTTATAAAAGTGGCATAAAGAATATAATTAACACCTAAGATATCCAAAAGTTCTGTCAAGTAATAAGCACTATCTTCGAATTCAAAGAATACAATCGATTTTATTTTTCTCTTTTGATCTTCTAGTAACTTGCTTGAAAGATAGGACAACTTGGCAGAAGCCGTACCGAGGATAATGGAATTCTTTATGGATTCATAAGAAATATTGTGTTTAGCAAGAGAATGAATAGTGTTGACTTCATTGGTTATCTTCAATCCTTCTCCATCTTCTCTTTCTAATTCATTTTTAGAATTTTGTGTCTCAATATAAGCAAAGTCATCTTCTTTGGATTTAACTTTTTGTTTCTTTTGTTTTCCTTTGGGGGATTTTATATTGTTGGATTGTGATACAGAATTTCGTCTCTTTTTAGGTGTTGGAGGTTGTGGCCCGGTTTGTTGGGATTGTTCCTCTTTGATAGGTTTATTGAACTTCCGGTTATTCTTTTGCATGGTATCTTCCCAGTAATTAGACCAAAATGGTTTGGAAGCATCCTCTAATTTCAGTATAAGCTTTTCGTCATCATTCATGTCCATAAATCGATTTTTGTAGAAGAATTCTTGCAAAGAATGAATGTGAGGAGCTCCAAATATCCCAATGTCGTTGTTTTTTCCCTCTTCTGTAATGGATTCAAGAACTCCTATACCAAAGGCTTTGGTAAAGACATCTGGTAATCCTGAAATGTAATAATTCATTTCATGTAAAAGAGAGATAGTTCTCCATCTAGGATTGTTGAGAGCAGATTGGGCAATCTCTTGAGATTTTTCTAGCAACTCTGTATCTTTAGGGTTGTAAAAAGACTTACCGTTGGAAGTTTGCTTTTCAAGACTCACTTTGCATACATGTACCAAAGCTTCTAAATCTTCTTGTTTAAAACCGCTCCAATGGAATGTAGCTCTTTGTAAGTTAGTAATCAATCTCCTCAATTGTTGTCTATTCGCTGGATGAAACATGTAATCTACATCTTTCCGCTCAGAAGAAACAGCATTTACTGCTAGAACAGACGTGAAAATATTAATGGCCAACTTATTGTGGAATGATGGTTTAAGAAATACTGAATTATGGTGCAATTGAGGAAGTTTTATATCCCTCTCCACTTCATCCAAGGAATGTCGAACCACAATTGTGTTTAATAGATTCGATAGAGATGTTGTCGATCCATAAAGGTTCAATTCGAGTGGCTTTATCATCAAAGATTTCCATAATCTAGGTTGAGAATGAAAAGGTTCTATCTTCAAAAAATTGGAAACAATGTTACCTAGCTTCATCAAATCATCAATTTCATTAAAATTATTTTTCACAATGTATTTGGTCTTCTTCTTGGTGGGCGAATCTTCAAGTGATTTGCCTTCTTGATCCTCTTCTTCCATATGAAGTCTGGTCAAACCAGATGTTGGAGTACCAGTTACTGCCCAACGCCTTTCTGCATGCATCTCTCGACAAAGTAGACCAGCTCTAGACGATTTGGAGGTCATGCTATGACCTTCATCTATGATCAATCTTTTCCAAAACACTTTCAAGAGAGGATTATCCTCTCTTTCGTCAAACTGTTTGGAAAGTATGGAGTTAGAAATAATAATCAAATCGAATTTTATAAGTCTTAACGGATCGGAATAGACATCATTAGTGAAAACACCATGATTTGAGTTTATTTCTTTCTTAAATTGATTGGATATGAAAAGTTTCCTGAGGTAATCGTGCTGGATATGTTTCCGTAACTCTGTATTCCACTGGTGGAAAAGATTATCTGGTACTACAATCATGGTGGTATTACAAAAGTATAATGTTCTATATGTCCAACCCTCTTCCTCCTCTTCGAGGTCTTTTAGTCTTTCAGAACGCCTACTTCTCCGGATACTGAAAGGGGAGACATATTCTGAATTCTCCAAAGGGATTCGAAAATAACCCGGAATAGACTCAAGTTGTCTGGTAACTGAATCAGGTAAGTCACTAGCGTAATATTTCCAAGGCAAAGAATTCTGAGTGATACACTGTTTACATATATCAGTCAACTTCCTGATAAGAGGGAATGGCGAGGGGAATCTTGGTTCGAGCTCATTTGTATTCTGGTTCCAGATCATTTCCTCTAGGCCATTCTTCTCTGGAACCACTGTTAGATAATCCTGTGGAAGAACAGATAGTTCCCATTTGGTCAAACAGATCAAGCTAAGACATATAAGTGTTTTCCCAAGTCCCATATTCTCTGCTAGTATACCACCTCTCGGTTGTTGAAACACATCAGGCTTTAAAAGAAAACATGTATTGGTAATATCGTAGTAGTATTTGAGCCCAGTAGGAGACTCAAGCTCTATAAAGTTCGGAATTACTGATTTTCCTGGTAATGATTCTCTTTCATACATCTTGGCTAAAGATTTGATTTGAAACGGATACAACTGTGTATTAACTCCTGGTATTACATTATTTCCTTCCAGCATATTATGGATAAGATTCACAATCACTTCTTCCGAAGTAGGAATATGATTTCCTGTCAGAGTTTTAGATTGAGCGTAATATTTGGTAATGTTTGGTGAAGGAATACTGTTATAAGCTTCTGTGACCTTTTGAGCAGTGGATTTTTCTTCGGATCCAGAGTTAATGGAGAAAGGGAGACTGCCACCCCATCTTTGTATATGATACTTATTATCCCATAGTTTAAGAGGGTCTTTTACATCATTCTTTTGTTCTATCTCATCCTGTCTGACTATACATGGAACCAAAAGAGAACCCATTCCACGCTCCCATCCCTGGGACGAATAATCAAGATATGCTACCATTTGCTGCCATATTGCCTTAAATCGTTTCTCTACTACAGCATGCCGTGGCCGTGATCCTCTCCACTCGTTTAGCACAGCAGCTCCTTGTACATCCTTTGGAACAGCATAAAATCGGACTTTTGCAACCACTATGAAATCAGATCCCGAGCTCATCTTAACGAATTTATATGTTGCCATTATATACCGGTACGTCATGAGGAACTGTATATCCGTAAGTATAGGGTGTACATTCCCGTCACAGAAATATATAAGCTGGTCTATATCAAGCCATCTCCAGATGATCTGCTCTGGTTCTTGGGAATTGAGGTCGCATGGAATCCCACCCAAATCCGATCGGTGGAAAGGAAGATTGTAGAAGTTTAGGGTACCAATGGGTATGAGTTTTGGGAGTGAATTGGAAATCTCGATAACATTACGATAAAGATCGTACCCCAGAACCATTACAATGATAAATGTGAAATTTGCGAATTCAAGAACTGAGAAATAAGATAAGATATTGGATTAGAGATGAGGTGATGATAAACATTAATAACATAAATTCAATTTAAAACTTCCAGGGTGAAGACTGAATGTCTAATGATATATACTTGAATTTATTGATTTTTTTCGATTTTTTTGGGTTGCTTCTGAGTTTGCAGTCTCATTCGGTGATGGAGTTTGATACTAATTTAGATTGGATGCGAAACAACTATTTTCGTGTTAACTATACCTAATTTCTGTTAGCTTTAGTGGATCAATTTGATCTCCTTCTAGATGTTGTCTTTCATAGTTATCATACCGCAAACAGTGCTTAGCTGTACATTACTAATTCCAGGGTGACAGGCGGATGGAGACGCAAAAACTCTTTTAAGTCACAAAACATCTATCGGGAAATAGTGTCGTTTCGTGTGCACAAACGCTACGAGCGGAGAATCTGGTGGTCTAAAAACTCCCGTTTTTCCTGATACTGGAGAATCTCATGTCTAAAAAATGTGATCTCATGTATAGTCCGGGACAAGGATAGTTTTTTCTTTTGACTAGATAAGAATTGGTCTGCAAAGTGTAGGGGGTACTTTTTCATGTAAAAGGGTCCGACACATAAGACGTTTTTCTTTGGAGTACATAATAATTAATTTGAAAACTGCATTGGGCATACAGACTATTGGTTATTACTGATACTCTTCTACGGATAATAGTTGTTTCCTGTATTACTACTTTTGATGTTATTAAAGTTGTATTAAGTATTAAGGTATAATTCAATCATAACCTTAAAGCAAGCTAGTATTACTTAACTGATTTAACTATATAATCCAATGAAATAGTAAGTTGGTGAAAGTAGCGAAGCAGAAGTTTCAAGTTCTCAGAATGAGGAAGTGTGTAACGATCTAAATTGTTGCGTCTTGTACACCTTTATTGTGGGGTTATCGCATTCACATTGACTATGTCCTCTTAAACTTATAATCAATGGCTACAAGGCGCTCCTCTAAACTGGGATGGTCCCGGTGATAGAGGGAATATATCCAGTCGTATCCTGTGGCAGACAAATTGGTTTTATCGAGACGAATAAGCGCTTCTGCCATGGCTTCTTTAAATCCCAACTTCACAGCGTGCTGATCAGCAGCATATTCAATTTTTCTGGTTAATAAGTTGTTGACAAAGGTTGTCAAGATAAAAACTACCAGGGATAATTCCAAGAACAATACAAGCCCAACGTAGAACGGTGTTGTTTCAAATCCAAAGCTCTGGTACAACAGAACATCATCGTAAATGAAAGAAAATAGATAAAAGTTCAACGACACTATTCCTTGAAGCATAAAAAAGTGCTTCCAAAGGTCTCCACTCTTATAATGTCCAAGTTCATGGCAGAGAATAGCAGTAATTTCTTCTGTCGAAGAGCCCTTCAAAATTGTATCAAATAGAATGATTCTCTTGATCCACGGAAGACCATACAACACTGCATTTGAATGCCCACTTTTTTGAGACTCTTCAGCTACCATGATTTCATCTGGAGGGAATCCATGAGAAATCGCCAATTTGTTGATGGCCTCACTCAAACCTTTGTCCTCTAAAGGGTTCATAGTGTACATGAAAGGTAATATAACTGTGGGGATTATTGTGAACACGATCAATAAACCACAAAACGACAATGCCTGGATGTAGACCAAAAATGAGTCACCCGTAGCACTGACGACTTTAAGTAAAAGTCCATAAAACACCAACTTGAGTACTCCGTCAATGAATACGCCTTTAAAAGTCTCAATCAAAAATGCTTTGAGGGTGAATTTGTTGAAACCATGTTTTTCTTCGACGACAAAGATATTATAAGTTGCAAATATCCGTTGCTGAATATTATCAATGGCTAATTGAACAAGGATAAATACCATGGAAGTAGTGAATTCACTGGAGTTTCCGAAATACTTCGCCATATTCTCACTCACTTGCCAAACTTTCAGATACACATTGAATATAGCAGACAAAACGTTGGCAGAAATGGTATAGATCTGTTTTACAATCCGGATCTTGAGCCTATCCTTCTCGTACTCAACTGACTTTTGGATTGTAGAGGTATCCACAAAAGCCTCGATTAATTCTGACGGTGGCTTTTGGAGGAAATGGTATTGCCTGTAGTTGACATATGCCTCCCAAGCATTATACGCTGTGGTTGAAGCTATGAAGCAGAATTTCAAGTTCAATGTCATTTGACACAAAAAAAAAATAGAGATATGACCGATTTTTATACCCGAAGCCCGCTTCTAGAGTTAAATTCAATCCAATTCTGAAAATAATCCCGAATGGCCCCTTACACAGTAATAACTGTTACGATAGCCACGAGTTCAAAGTTTAAACTGTGCTGCTCCTACTGGATACCAGGAATTCAGCACCTATCAACAGGAATCATACTGATAAAACATTAACACGGCACCAATTTGACAAAGAGTTTAAACGTGCCCTTGCAGCGGTAGGCACACAAGTTGACTTTGTGTAATTGGAGCTGTTATCTTAAAACCTTATTATAGGTTCGTGTTGAAATTTGTGAAACCCTGTAGAATTCCAGAGCCATGTTCTATCGTTATACTTTAGAAACCATAGATGATAAAAGTGTCTGGTTCTTTGGGAAGGCTAAATTTCCATGGGCTTCACTGATCCTCTAATGAATCTTGTCTTTTATTGTCTAAGGTCGTGTATGATTCATGAGGTTATCGGGTTTATTTTTTGAACCCGGCTAATGATGCCGCTTGGTTTCACCCCATGAGGGATTTGAAAGTTTCAAGATGCGGGCCCAATTATCAACAATGAACAATACAGGAAACTACTCTTTTGCAGTTTAGCTAATCTTGTGACAGATGTCAAGAATAGCCGAAATGATTTACTAAAGTCTCAATTGACACAATACGTCATAAAGGGTTCAAGACTTTCAAGATAACATCTATCGCGAAATAGTGTCAACTTGTGTGCACAGGCCTGTTGCCGTGAGATTACACTACTGTAATATCGATTTAACGTTATTCATATGTTTCTTATCATTCTCTCTATATAGGGGTTTGTGTCATACTATTATCAAGAACGTGGCCGTATCTCGGAACTTCCTTTTGCCCACTAAGGAAGTTTTTTGACTTATCAACCTAATGTTCAAAATATTATCCTTCAAGTCCGTCAAGTGTGCGGCACCAAACTTTAAAATACCAAACAAGTTCAGAACAGATTTATAGCCGGGTCTAGAGGAAGATTCCACGTCAAAAAAAGTGTATTGGGGTGGAGGAGGAAAAACCTGAGAGTAAGTATTTAAAGGACAAATCATCCCTTCAGGTAAGTTCTAGGAAAAAATTCAAAACCTGATATTAACCTCAGTGCACAATGAAATTATTTTCACATTTATTTGTTACCTTAGCTTCGGTTAGCTTATCCTGGTGTGCACCTGTTGCAGATGTCAGCGACGGTAGCCAGCCTAAAATCGGAGCGGTATGCAACGGGGGGGAATCACCTCGTACACCATGTAGGAACCCTAACACGAACGATAAGTGATCATATGGTAGCTCTATAGAATTAGTCGTATTTAGGTTTAGTTTTGCTTATCTACTTGATAACAACTAGAGACAACATAGTTAATATATATTATTTTTTAAAAAAACCAGACGACAACGAAATTGCACACAACATCTATCACGAAATAATGCGAACTCGTGTGCACAGGCGTTAAACGTTACGCGGGGATGCAACTCGTGTGCACCGAAAACCGTTTTTCTTCATACTGTAGGAACTGGTTTGCAAAAAGTTGGAACCAAATCACAAAAACCAAACGGCAAAAATTAACGAAGATACAAGTACACTATTATATACTCCATTGCTTTTGGATACCTAAGTGTAAATAGCTGACTAATTAGTTAACAATCAAGCACCAACGAGTATACTATACTTCTCAGTATTTAAGAATTAACAATAGAAGTCGTCTAATTAAGCTCGGTATGTGTTTCATTTACGAGAACTCGTAAATTTGGAAGCGTCTTATAAAAGAAAAAATTCCCAGATTCGAGGTGTCAGAAATAATTCGAGATGAAATCTCCCTTCCAACTTCCGTGGTATGACCCGAATTACCAGACTGTACCAATTCTCAAACCTTTAGTGAACTATCTAATTACTGATATTACTAATTCCATTCGGGATAAGCCTGACTGGTATGAGAAGAAGAACGATTCTGTAATTGTTGAAAAATGGAGAGCTGAAGTAGCAAAACAGATCCAACATAAACAAATTAACGAGATATTTGATTACGCAATTAAGGAATTAGATTGGCACCATGAGATTGAAACATCTCCAGGTATAAAAGAAAGTGGGTTTAAATTATTACTTGATGATAAAATTGTGGTTAGCGACACAGTAGTTCCAACTGATTTGAAAGACCATTTGAAGGAACAATCTCAAAAGCTCTATGATCTGTTTAGAGTATTGGACTATCACCCAGGTTCCAATAATCAGGTGGTGGATTTGGTACATCCATCTATTTACCCTTTACAGTATAGAAGAACACCATTCCAAACCAAAAACGGAGAGATCCAAATTGCCAAATACGATAATGGGACCTTTCATGAAAATTTCCAATGGTTACCTACTTTATTCGAGTATGATAATACTAGCAAAGAATTCAAGATTAAGTCTTACATCAATAACCTACACCCTGTAAAGTTCAAATCATTGTACGACATCATTGAGAGTATCTTCAATAAGGCGTTACCTGGATTAGAGTTGATGCTTTCAAGGTCCGCTTCTCCTGACTACGTACGGGTGAGGGCTCCAGATCCATACCAGCCGTACAACAGAGAATACTATCAGCAATTAGATCTCATTAACAACTATACAGGTCCTGATTGGGAGGAAAAACTTGATGAATTAATGGGCAAGAAAAAAGATTATGTACTTGATCTTTTAATTAATTATCATAAGCCCGAAACTGAAAAAATTGATTTGGAGAAAATTGGAAAGTTGAATATAATACCTAAATTGGCCAACATTGAATTAACACCTAAAAATTCAGAATTTAAGGGTGGTTCATGGCATGTAGAAGGTACTAGGACTGAAAATATTGTTGGAACAATCTTGTATTACTATGATTCTGAAAACATCTCTGAATCAAAATTATCCTTCAGAATCAATTATGATGAACCTGAGTACGAACAGCATGATGACTTCTTCTTGAAGCACTTTTATGGTATGGAAGACGATCAACCAATGAATAAGGTTTTAGGTTGTGTGCAATGCAAGGAAGATCGAATTCTAATGTTCCCTAATACTTATCAACATCATGTTGATCCTTTCAAATTGAAGGATAAGTCTAAACCAGGTCATAGAAAAATCCTTTGCCTTTTTGTAGTTGATCCGTATCATGAGCTGGTTAAATCAACAGATTGTGTGTTCCCCCAACAGGAAGAATGGTGGAACGATGATTCTTTGGATTACTTATTTCCTAAGGAACTGAAAAAACGTATCAAATCTTTGAAAGAGAAAATGAAACCATACGTTTACGAAGAACGGACATATATAGAGAAAAGACAACATGAAAGTAAGATAAATGATGACGATAAGAACGCAGCAAAAATTGATACAGAGGAGTGGCCCCTTTCATTAGAACAAGCTAATAATGTAAGAGATCTTCTAATGAAAGAAAGATCAATAGAAAGAGGAATCGCACCTGACAATGTCTTTGAAGATCTATTTTCTCTCTGTGAGCATTAATTTATTATCAAACAATTTTCTAGATTACATAGTGAATTATTATTTTATTGTAATACAGGTAAATGAATTAAGCCAAGCCTGATTTTCATGGCAATATAAGACTCCTATGGGAGATAGAATGAATTAATTAAATAAACAGTTACCACCAAAACACTTCAACGGGCTAATTATAATTACATTATAAAAGATAAATCTCAGTATCTCGTTATCCAAACCTCATGATCTTCGAACAAAGCCCCTTAGTAAAGCTTCGTTCCTCATGGCCCAATGGTCAAGGCGTCTGGCTACGATAAGTAACCACTTCTGGAACCAGAAGATTCCAGGTTCGAGTCCTGGTGGGGAAGCTTTATTTTTTTCCATTTCTCACAAAAGAAATTTGCGAGAAATGGAAATGCTGCTCCGTGTCGTGGTCCGAGCCCGTTCCAAAATTACTGAAAACCCTTTAGTCCTGTACAAAAAGAGATAATTTGCAGTCAAAGCTATAGAAGTAAAGATCAGTTTATTTATCATTTAGGTAGCATAATTGATTAAGCTTCACCAATGAAAAACACAACAGGAGAATAAAACACCAACTCTAAGGCAGAAATATTGAATGATACATTCATAACATAAGACTCACAAGCAATACTAAGAATAGCCGCTGTAGCCCCCACTGGGGTCGCGCAATGTTGAGCAACATAACCATAATTTATCGAGATTTTTAACTTCCTTGCTAATGGACAACACAATTTTGTTAAGGCTTTCCAATGAAGGTGAACCTGTCAGTAACAAGGCCGTTTCCAATGGCGTGTTGATCTTACCATCTACTCCTTTACCTTCTAATTACCAACCGGGAGATGTAATTTTTAACTTAGATTTGGTAATGAACGCTGCTTCAAAAGTTAGTAAGAATGCAGTACTTTTGCTGAATGTCACGAAACACGATGTACCATTCGACCGGAAGAAGTATACCGAGTTCCCCATTGAAAGCTCATTCCACCAGGACATCCATGTGAGACTTCCTATTTACAGAAGTGGTACCTTCAGCTTTTATATTAGGTACGAAACTCATGATGGCCAAACTCAAAATACCAAGGAAACCTTCTTTAATATTCCACCAAACTTGCGGATCAACAACAAGTTTGTAGCGTTCAATTCCATCAATATTCAATCGATTGTATCCAAATGGATTGGTCCTCTTGAAAAATGGGATGACACATTCAAAGAAGTTAGTTACAAGGGTTACAACATGGTTCACTTCACTCCATTACAGCAGCGTGGAGAGTCCAACTCACCATACTCCATCTATGATCAATTGAGGTTTGACCCAGACTTGTTTGACAGCAACGAGCATGCTGTAAAGTTCATTACTGGCTTGATGAAGAAACATAACTTGATGTCACTTACTGACGTGGTCTGGAACCACACTGCAAACAACTCGGGCTGGATTAAGGACCACCCCGATGCTGGGTACAATGAAGAGACCGCTCCTCATTTAAAGGCCGCCATTGAATTGGAAGTCAAGTTATTAGAATTGTCAAGTAATCTTAAACTGTTGGGGCTTCCTACTGAAGTAAAGAGTTCTAAGGACTTAGATGCACTTGCCGAGGCCATTGATGAAAAAGTTCTAACCCTCGAGTTATGGCAATACTATGTATTTGATAAACTGAAGATCTTAAAGAGCATCAGTAACTCCTTGAAAGAAAAGAAACACATTGAACCAATTGAAATCCCTAGAACTGTTGATCGTAATGACTTGAAACAGCTTGCACAATTTGTGTTACAGAAAGCAAACAATCATGACACCGTTGTACTTGATGATAGATTCAGTAACGATTTAGATACTTTGAAATTCTTGGGCATTCTTTCGAGTTTGTTCAATAGTAGTCTATGCGATATTGGAGGTGATGTATTGGAAAAGAAAGCTTCCACCATATTGGATGAAATTAATCTTGATTTATACAAACAATATGATGATGATACCAAAACTATCAAAACTCAATTGAAAGATAGAATTAGATACCTCAGATTAGATGAAAACGGTCCAAAGTTGGGTGAAATAACCGAAAAGTTACCATTAATTGAAACATATTTTTCAAAGGTCACTTCCAATGGTAAGACTTATCATCTTGCTAACAATGGTTGGATATGGGGAGGTAATCCACTTGTTGACTTTGCTTCCAACAAATCCAAAGCTTACTTAAGAAGGGAAGTGATCATCTGGGGCGACTGCATCAAGTTACGTTACGGGAGTGGCCCAGAAGACTCACCATACTTATGGAAAAGAATGGTCGAATATACTGAACAGTGTGCTAGAACATTTAATGGGTTTAGAATCGATAACTGTCACTCCACTCCTTTACATGTTGGTGAAGCCTTGTTGGATGCCGCCAGAAACGTCAACCCTGACTTATACGTTGTCGCTGAGTTGTTCAGCGGATCTGAAGATATGGATAAAATCTTTGTTGAGCGTTTGGGGTTGAATAGTCTTATTAGAGAAGCCATGCAAGCTTGGAATGTCGGTGAATTATCTAGATTAGTTCATAAACATGGTGGTAGACCTATTGGTTCATTCACTTGGTTACCTTTAGATGCGTATGCCTATCCGGCCACTAAAGAGCCAAAGGAATCTAAGTTACCAATTCCTAAGGTCTTATCAAGTGTATCTCCTCATGCATTATTTATGGATTGTACCCATGATAACGAAGCTGCTGCTCAAAAGAGAACTTTAGAGGATACTTTACCTAACGCTGCATTGGTTGCCTTCTGTTCATCTGCAATTGGTTCTGTACTTGGTTATGATGAAGGATACCCTGAGTTGTTGGATGTGGTTGGCGAAACGAGACAATATTCTTACGGGAAAGGGGGTATCAGAGAAGTGAAGAAAAAATTGCACCATATCAGGCAATTACTAGCTGAGGAAAGTGAAGATATCGTGAGAGATCACGAAATGTACATTCACCATGAAGGCGAATATATCACTATCCAAAGGTACAATGCTAGAACTGGTAAAGGATGGTTTTTGATTGCCCGGACTAAATTCCAAGAGGGTAACTCCGGCCAAACTTTAAACCCTGTGAAGTTGGTTCAGACTAAGGCCAAGTTGGAATTTGCCCATGCATTGAGAAGAACTGGTGATGCTGAACATGATGATAAATTCATTACTGCTATTCCAAGCAAATTGGAGGACTTGAACATGCCAGAAATTGAATTCGAGGGAGCAGATTCTATCATTAAGGTGAGCGATAACTTTATTCCAGGTTCCATTGCTGTTTACTCAACGTTCATTCCTGGAGTTGACAGTAAACTCGAAGATTATATTACATCTGGTGCTATCAAATCAACCCTCAACTTGGATTTGTATGATTTGAATGCTGTTTTATACAGATGTGAACCAGAAGAAAGAGATTTCAGTGATGGGCAGGGCGGTACTTATAACATTCCTAACCACGGAAATTTGGTTTATGCCGGTTTAGAAGGCTGGATATCCGTTTTAAAGAAAGTTATTTGGTTGAATGAATTGGCTCATCCCGTCAGTAATCACTTAAGAGAAGGCACATGGGCTCTTGATTACGTGGTTAACAGATTGGACAAGTACAATACAAATTCAAAGGGAATTGAAGAATTCCAAGGATGGCTCAGATCCAGAATCGACTCTATCAGAGACGTTCCTTACTTCTTAAGACCGCATTTTTTTGCCTTGGTAATTGGAACTGCTTATGAGGCATGTAGATTTAGAAGTTTCAGATTGTTGAGTTCCCAAATTCAAGAATCTACAAACTTTGTACAGTCATTAGCTTTGACTTCAATCCAAATGGTTGGCAAAATGAAGAACACTTCAGTCCATCCATTTGATCAAATTCCTTGCTTGGCTGCCGGGTTACCACACTTCTCAAACGATTACATGAGATGCTGGGGTCGTGATGTGTTTATCTCTTTCAGAGGGTTATTGATAGTCACGGAAAGATATGAAGATGCAAAGAATCATATCACCGGGTTTGCAAAAACTTTGAAGCATGGCCTTATCCCAAATCTCTTGGATGCTGGTAGAAATCCAAGATATAATGCAAGAGATGCTGCTTGGTTCTTTGTACAGGCCGTTCAAGATTACGTCCACCATGTTCCTAATGGTATTGAAATTTTGGATGAAAAGGTTACCAGAAGATTCCCCTTAGATGATACATATGTTAAATATGATGACCCAGTTGCTTTTAGTTATGAAAGCTCTATTAGGGAAGTTGTTTTTGAAATCTTACAACGTCATGCCAAAGGTATCAAATACCGGGAAGCTAATGCCGGTCCTAACTTGGATTCACAAATGAAGGATGAAGGGTTCAACGTTGAAGTTCACGTTGACTGGGATAATGGTTTAGTTTTTGGTGGCCAACAATTAAATTGTGGAACTTGGATGGATAAAATGGGTGAAAGTCAATTGGCAGGAAACAAGGGAATCCCTGGTACCCCAAGAGATGGAGCAGCGGTGGAAATTCAAGGTCTTTTGAAGAGTGCATTGAGGTTCGTCAATGATTTGGGTAAAGAAAAGTTTGGATATGACCATGTCGAAAAAAGTGATGGTAGCACCATTTCCTTCAAGGATTGGGAGAAACTTGTACAGGACAACTTTGAGAAGAAGTTCTACGTTCCTTTGAATTCGGAAGATGATAGCAATTATGATGTTGATTACAATCTTATCAATAGAAGGGGAATTTACAAAGATTTGTATCGGTCTGGAAAACCATATGAAGACTACCAATTGAGACCAAACTTTGCAATTGCTATGAGTGTAGCACCAGAATTATTTGACAGAGAAAGAGGTTATAAAGCAGTTCAGATTGCTGATAAAATTATTAGAGGACCCGTTGGTATGCGTACATTGGACCCTAGTGACTGGAATTATAGACCTGATTACCATAATTCCGTTGAAAACACTGATTTTGCAATTTCTAAAGGTAGAAATTACCATCAAGGTCCTGAATGGGTTTGGTGTTTTGGTTACTTTATGAGAGCATATTTGAATTTCACTGCTGATAGAGTTGACGAGCAAGAGTTGTTTTGTGAATTCAATGATAAGATTCAAGGTCATATCAAATGGATTCGTGAAAGTGAATGGGCTGGTTTGACTGAGTTGACCAATAAAGATGGTGCTTTATGCGCAGATTCGAGTCCTTCTCAAGCATGGTCAACTTCTTGTTTGTTAGATTTATACTATGATCTTTGGAAAGGGTTATATAAGCAGCATTAGAGTAGAATAAGTTGAATAAATATAAAAAATCAAGTACTTAATAATTGAACACAGCAATCCATCATCACATCCAATACATATAGATCAATAAAATGTTAGAGTTGTGTTTGTCAGTTAATATTTTAGACAGGCTTTCCAGACTTTATAGTTGATAATGGACCCGCTTAGTAAACCTTCCTAGTTGACCCGGACACTAATCTGTCCACAAGCTGCAGTGTCCCTTCAGTTGGAGAAAAAAGTGCATACAACGTCATTTAACTAATTGGCCCATATACAGACTACACGGCTAGCCACCACCCAAGACATATCAGGCCAAGTATCGACCTGAATTGGACGAGATATTCCTTATTTTTCGAGAAAACCGTAGGACAGCCAGCCCCGAAATTCTCTCTGCGAAATGTGGGGACGGGAAGTGAGAACCGAGATCTAAGCGGAAAACTTTTAAGAGGTATATATAAGTCCAACTAGTCCTCAAAAAGGAATTCAACTATGCTTAGATCCTTAAATGTTGCCAAAAGCTCCACTAGAGCTTCTGTTAAAGTTTCCAGTGTTTTCATGAGGAACATCTCCCTCAATTCCACCACCACTTCATTCCCTCAATCTCACCAAGTTGAACCATATGTTACGCCAAGTTTCGCTAATAATCAATTTTTCGAATCCAAGTCAAAAGTCTGGTACGATGTTCATGATCCAGCCACCAACAAAGTGATCTCCAAGGTTCCTCAAAGCACCGAAGAAGAAATGGAAGCAGCAATCGAAGGAGCTGCTGTAGCTTTTGAATCATGGAAAGATTTCAGTGTTATCAAGAGACAGGGTATTGCATTTAAATTTGTTGAATTATTAAAGGCAAACATGGATAGACTTGCCGGTATGATTGTCTTGGAACAAGGTAAAACTTTTGCCGATGCTAAGGGGGACGTTTTAAGAGGACTACAAGTTGCAGAAGCTGCTTGTAACATCCCCAATGATCTTATGGGGAGTACACTTGAGGTAGCTGCTGATATGGAAACCAAAATGGTGCGTGAACCACTTGGGGTTGTGGCATCTATTTGTCCATTTAACTTCCCAGCAATGGTTCCATTATGGTCTATCCCATTGATCTTTGTAACTGGTAACACCGGGGTTATCAAACCAAGTGAGAGAGTTCCAGGGGCGGCGATGATTATTGCAGAGTTACTTAAAGAAGCGGGCCTTCCAGATGGTGTGATTAACATGATCCATGGTAAACACGATAGTGTGAACAAGATCATTGAAGATGAAAGAATCAAGGCCATAACCTTCGTGGGTGGTGATAAGGCCGGTAAATATATTTATGAGAAGGGTACTAGCTTAGGAAAGCGTGTACAGGCCAACTTGGGTGCAAAAAACCATATGATTGTAATGCCAGACGCTGATAAAGACCAATTCGTTAATGCAGTTAACGGAGCTGCTTTTGGGGCTGCTGGTCAGAGATGCATGGCTATTTCTGTTTTGGTTACCGTTGGTAAAAGTCAAGAATGGATTGATGATGTGATATCTGATGCTCGTAAATTGATTGTTGGTAGCGGGTTTGATGCCAAGAGTGATTTGGGACCATTGATTAACCCTAGCAGTTTAGAAAGAGCTAAGGAAATTATCGCCGATAGTGAAAAGCAAGGGGCCAAAGTTGTTCTAGATGGCAGAACTAATGATTTACCAGCTCCTTACGATAAGGGTAACTTTCTTAAACCAACCATCATCACCAATGTTAAGCCAGGTATGAGATGTTATGACGAAGAAATCTTTGCCCCAGTATTAGTGGTTGTAAACACAGAAACTTTGGATGAAGCTATCAGTCTAGTAAACGCTAACAGATACGGTAATGGTGTTTCATTATTCACCACTTCAGGATCTAATGCCCAAAAGTTTACCAAGAATATTGCCTGCGGACAAGTTGGGGTTAATGTACCAATCCCAGTTCCTTTGCCAATGTTCTCGTTCACCGGTAATAAAGGTTCCTTCTTGGGTGACTTGAATTTCTATGGTAAAGCGGGTGTTACGTTCTTGACCCAACCAAAGACAATTACTAGTTTATGGAGAACTCAGAAGTTTGAATACGTGACTCCTTCAACCAGCATGCCTATTCAAAATTAATCAATCACTATATACACAGTAGAGATAGGCCAACAAACAAATTTATAAAAACGTTTGGTACAATGTGTGTAGATGTAGCAGTACTGTATATACAAAAGCGGGTGCAAAAAAAAGGAGTTTACAAATAAGAGAAAGAAAAAACCAACGAGCTGCAAAAGGCTAAACGCCGTGAAAGTCACGAGATCTGTTGAAAGAAACTGATGTTGATTTACGAACAATTTTACAGTAGCTTTTTGCTGATCAATTGGCTTCACCCGCATAACCAGCCGCAAACCGTTGCTTCGGAGATAGTCTCGCGACTTTGTGGCCAGTCGCCTAAGTTAAAAGTGGGTGCGATTTACGGAGGAGAGGAAGGGGATTTAAGACGAAGCAAGTTCGGTTGATTTAGGGATTAAGCTTACAGTGGAGCTTAAAATCCGCTAAGCTTAGAAGAGGGAGTCACCGAATAAGCAGGGCATTTAGATGGGTACGCGTATCAAGAGCCTCGAACAGAACAACTCTACTACCCTATTCAACCGCGTATTGATTATCCGCTTTGAATACCCGAGCCGTTATCCGTAGCGGTACCCGCCACCGGTACGGCCGTTCCCCCAACTTTTGACCACGAACCCGTAGTTCCACCATTACGCCGCGGATGGTGGGGGTGGTGGTAGTAGTGCCGCATCGTGATCGGCACCGCGAACTACCTAACTCCAACCGTGCCGCCAAAATAGAACAGCACTCTCACCGCACCACGGGAAGACGCGGGAAGTTTTCGCTCGTAGTCTGGACCGAGTTGCTCGTGAATTACACAAACACCGTGCATCCGGCCCCCCCTGCAATTGGCGAAAAAAACAGCAATCTCAAAAATTAATAATAGGAATATCCTTATTGGGTATCTTTGACCCATCTGAGACAACCAGCTTGCGCAACGTGCATCGTACGAGCATCTTAGTGTATTACCTCTCTCTCTTTAACCAATCTTCTGCCCCCAGCGAACCCGTACAGGCCGTTCCGGGGGATCTATCTACCACAATCTCCACCACCCCATCCTTTCCCTTGGTGATTCTGAGTCAATACCCGAGCTCAACAACAACCGAGCACCTGAAGCAATGCTTCCGAATTCTCCCGTTCGGATTTAAAGTCCCAAAGTCAGAAATAAACATCATTGTGCAGGCGCACGCTCTATAAAATTTTTCAATTATATAATACCCATCAAATCTCGGTTTGAATTAAACAAGCAGTATTATGGACTTGTAGTTCTCTACTCCATATAAAGTTTTTTCCAATTACCCACAAAAACCAATTTATTCATCGAACATTATTTATTCAATTATATAAACCCAATAATAGCAAATCTAATTACCATGTCGAATTTATTAAACTTGACCGAACCTCATATCAATGAAAACATCAAAACGATATCACAGGAAAATTCCGACTTGAAATTAAAATTGTTAAGCCTTATCAATGACTACAAAATCTTGAAACAATTTGTCTTGAACAATAATGAAACCAAGGCAACCAAAAAGAGAGGTTTCGGCGAACTTGAAATGGAAATCGACGATATAACAACTACAATGACCTCTTCGGATCATCTGATTGATAGCGTACTCTCATCATTGGAAGGGTTAAATCAACTCGAAAGTGGACCCAGTGGAATTCATGGTGTTGAATCTGGGGATATACCAATGGAAAAATTTGAAACAACGGGAACATCATCTGAAAAGTCAATGATTCACGGTGATCTTTTGGATTTCTTCGACGAAGATGTTGATGATGATTACGATATGGATTCTCCATTATTATCAAGGATGTCTTCACCTTCTGAAGATGAAAACCATCTGTTAATGACTACGTTAACAAGATCTACCACGGTTTCCACCAACAATTCTTTCATTGAAAAACCTCCCATGAGACATTTTGACTTGCCAAAGTTTTCCAGCAATAACCAAATTAAAAACCTCTCTTCTAAATTCGATGTCTTGCAACAGGATAAGTATAATTTTGTCAATGATTTCTTACTGGAAAAATTACTCGACAATGACTTGACTTATTATGAGAGCTTAAAATTTCAAGAGGACTAAATGCCCCGGAGGCACTAACGAGTAACGATTATTTATATATTTATTAATAAAAGGTAGTAGCATTTGTACTTACAAATTACATTGTAGCAAGACGGAGAAGTCATGACATGATATAAGTGACACAGTCGACATGACACAGTCGACATGACACAGAAGGCCGCAGAGGAGATATGGCTACTTTTTTGATCCATAGTTTCTGGGGCACCCGGCAATTTGAGGTGTACAGCTACCAAAGGCCATGAAGTTAACAACCGAATGTCCCGCCCACACGGCAGTGGAACCAGCCATTAAGTTACTAGACACTCGAAAGAAGCTTCTTCACTTCGTCCAGTTATTGCCTTTAAGGCTCAAAACAAGTAATATCCAAGTTGACAGGTTGCAAATATCTGTACACTGCTAGCAGCTTCAAACTCAAACATTCAATCGGTCTAAAATTTTGATCTGGAAGCTCTTGATCTGGAAGCTCTTAATCTTGACAACTAACCTCTCTCTATCTCTGACTGAGAGACGAGACCACAAAGGCATACAGGAGAGTTCCAGCATACTCTTCTAAGAGTATGTCTGAATACTCATCACAAAAACTAGGCCCTTAGGAACCGATTGTGTATTTTTTTCTAGTCACTATTTGCGGCTCTGAGTTAAACTGAGACCTCCATTGATGCACAAAATACTAATAATGATCAACGGTGCGGACTAAACCTTTAGTTTACCATAAACCATTCAATTGTCACAAGAGGTGTACCCTATCAGAGGTGCTTCGCTTAAGCTTTGTTTTAGGTAAAGCACTCCTGTATAATTTATCAACTACCTGCACACTATGAGGGTACCTTAAAACCAGGCTAACAAATACGCGCTTTTGTCGCAAACCGTGTCGAATTATTTACCTTGGCTCGAACCCACAAACAAGGTCATCCCATATTATTTTACCGGGAGGCCCGTAGTATCTTTCCAGACGTACCCCCTAAGAACAATTGAAAACTCCATATACATACACAGAACAGTACAAGACCACAAACCCATGAGATGGCACCACGAGACAAGTATTCGTCAAAAATTACGGCTTTTTTGAATGTGCTAAATAGTCTTCGCAGTTTCCAAATCAGGTTACCCAATTTTAATTTGAAACAAAATGACGGTGCTTTACAACAATATGTAAGACCGCAAAATTTTAAATTCTATTCTTGGAAATTCTTGTATAAAAAGACTTGATCCTGCTCTCTTTCATATTCTCTAAACCTTTCTTTAACCAAACAATTTAACTTGCGTACTCTAAACGCGTCCACTCCTTTCTTTTAAAATGGTTAAGATTTTGCAACTTCTTCCTTTTGCCTTACCTTTGGTTCTGGCTGTTCCTTACAAACGTTATGAAAACTCCACCGAAATCCCAACAGAATTGTCCTCGGCCGGTTATGATTCCACCTCTACCCAAACCATTATTGATTATACCACCGTCACCTTACCTACAACTACTTTGGTTATCCCAACCTCTGCCACTAGCCAATTATCCATTTTATCAAATTATCTTGAAGAAGAGGGAATTACCACATTGACCAGGTACATCACACGATTCGAGACTTACTCTTCTAGTGGTCTTGAAACTTCTGTCCCAGTAACTTACACTTCTGAACAAGTCGTTGCAGCTGCTGCAGAAACTGGTGCTGGTTCTTGTGATGCCAAAACCGTAACTGAAACCCAAACCGAAACTGAAACTGAAACCAAGTACGTGACTGTGGCCCCCGGAAATAGCGATTCTACCTCGTACTCGGTTATTTACTTGACTTCCACCGTCACCACCTCTTACCCAGTTTCTGCTGAATTCGTCTTAAGTGATGATTCTACAACCACTTTAACTACCTTTGTCGAGGTTACTTCAACTTTAACCAGCTCTACTCAGACACCAGTTCCAAAGAGTACTGCTTGGTCTAACTCCTCACCCTTGTCAAATTTCCCAACTTACACTGCCAGTACAGTTACCGGTTACAACTCCACCTATTAGAGAAGAGTTCTTTAGTGATGCTACACTCTTCTCCATTTGTTGATGTTTTAGATATTTAGCTTCTTCTTTACCTTGATTCGGTTTATGATCATTCATATATTAAATATACAAGTTTTCATAAAGATATCATATCATCGTGGTCCTCGTCTTGATCACTGGATTCTTTCTTTTCATAAATCTGCTTATATTGAGGATCATCATAAATGAACTTCAACATATTGTCTATTTGTACGTCCATGATCACCTGGTCTCTTTGGTAGATTCTACAACTGTTTACTTCAATAACTACCACTTCTAGTTTCGATTTGAAGCTCTTGTCATACTCATGAACCAATTGGAACTTGGAAATGAATTTGAGCAGTGCTTCTTTTATTAAGAAGAGAGTATTTTGTGTATGATAAGTTATACGTTGACAATACTTCATCTCAAACTCCCGTACGGCCAAGCAACTAAATTTGACAAGAATCTTGCAACACTTATCACATAGCACTGCTGTTATACCCCCATCTTTTGTCATCGTTAAAAATTTGAACACTCGTACTATCGCTGTAGATTTCACAGGGGTCTTACCGCTTCGTATGAAATGTTTCAGAACAACTCTATTTATGTACTGGGATGAATGCATAACATCTTGAACTGAATCTAGTATCCAATTTTCTTGGAAAATCAATGGATGTTTGATATTTGCAGCCATTTGAAGCTAACGAGGTTTTTGACGCGTACTGAGTGAAAAACTCCACGATATTTATTCAAGTCTATATATATGTACAAGTTAAAAATCATCACTAACTTTACGCTTTTTTTGAAGAGCTAGTCTCTTTACTCTCTTATCTTCATTTTTTGCCAATGCTCTTTCTTCACCATCCATTTCTGAGTAAAAAACAGACTCAATTAAATCAAGACTTTTCCTTTGATCACCAATTTGATTCAATCTTACTATAAGACTATCAAAGGCAAGTAAAATCTCCAATTCTTTAAAACTTTTGTGAGGTCTTCCTTCGGAATTTTCAAGCTTGAAAATGTTTGATTCAACAACGCCACGGCCATTATTGTCACTCAAATACTTGTTTAAATAAGAAGAGATCTCCTCAAAGTCTTGATCACTTCTTAAAGAACTTCCTTTTGAATATCTAGCACTGAAATGAGTAAGAATCAATTTGGAGCAATTCATATAACGAGCTGAATTAATGGCTTCAATCAAGGTGGAATGTTTCTTTGAAATCGCTTCTTCAATCAAGAAGTGATCCAACGTGGCTTCGTGAATTAAAAGATCCGAGTTGTATCCAATATCAATGAATCTTGGGTTAGGTCTAGTATCACCAGAAAATGAAACCTTGAAGGTCTGAGAAGCATCAATTTTAAATGTGATTGCAACAGAGTATGCCCAGAAGCAGTGGATGGCTCTACAAGTTTGAAATAGATCAATTCTCATATCTTGGAAAAGAAAGTCGATGGCATCAGCGTCTGATGGTCTCATAGGAGCCCTCGGGAGTTTGATTTCTAACTCGCCTTTATCAAAGTGCTCTTCAAACTCATCCATACTGAGGGTGGTGTATTCAGGAACTCTTTGAGAAGCCTTCAAGAAATCTTCACAGCTGATATAGTTGATACGAGACAAATCACCATGTTCTAACTTGTACCATTCTTCCATGAAATGACTATATTTCCATGGTACTACCAAATGTAAAACTTTTTCATTGTTTTTGTTAACTTCAAGCCATTTGTTTATGACAGAGATGAGACCTAAATGATGGTCAGCATGTAAATGACTGAGGAAAATCAATCCCAACTCTTCTAGAATAGTTTTATACTGATCTTCACGACCGAATGTTCTCAAGAGAGTACCTATAGTGTTCTCCCCTCCATCCAATAATGCCGATTTATATTCAATAGTGTCATTATCAGGGTTTTTGAAAGGGATTCTCACCAAATTAGAGATGACATTACGGTTGAGGGTTGGTAGTGCCGACCCTGTCCCCAAAGTAGTTACTTGAACGTGGTCTTTGAGATTTTCGTTGGGTGTAACTTCTAATGGGAGTGGAGTGGGATCGAGGACAGAATCTTTGTCTGATTCAAGATTCAAAGGCGCCACATGTTGATCATAAATATCCGACCAGTCATCTGTGTCAATAAGCTTATCATCATAAGTGACGCTCTCTGGAGTGATTACAATTTGTTGGAGCAGTTGAAGCTTACGGATATCTTCCACTTTTAAGTCTTGGTAAGGCTCAGAATCAGGCAAATTAAAGAATTGCTTTTGAATAGCCCTTAACTTTATCAAATCATAAGAATAAGTCTTGAAGGTGATGGTGTTGTTGGTGAACTTTGAATGACTAACAATATGCTGACAATGCAGAGGGAAACTTTGAATGAACGCACGGTACTGATCCAGTTTGAAGTCGATGTCATCCCCCAAAAGGTGGTATACCACCCCTATTTCAACGTCACCAGGGATTTCAGTTTTTTCAAACCACACTTTGGACTCAACGGTATTGGTCAAATAAGTCAGATCAGGGATATCAAGGATGAGTACTTTTTTAAATGATCTGGATGCACCAATGACTTCTTCTGGAGTAACAACTACGCCTTCTTCATTAGTCACACTTTTACCCTGAGACAAAGCTTTGAATTTGAGTCCGGGCATTATTCCCAATTGTTTGGCTTTGACAGTATCGAATTTACCCCTTACAGGTTGGAATTCGATCATGTAAGAAATGGAATCTTGTACAGAAGTGCCTAATTTCATGTCTGCCGTGGAAATGTGCGTTTGTATATCATTATCTGCTGGATCACTCTTATAAGAACTCGGATCTGGGTCATTCACCAGACTTGTATCTAAAGGGAACATCAAAGATACCAATTTCTTCAATCGACGGGTAGCAACAGGATCTTCTGGTTCGTGAACTTTATTAGAACTTTGAATTTTCACGGGTCTAACATGAATATTACTGTCTGAGATATACTTACCTTCTTCTGTATCGTTAACCTTAAGCAGTACCCCTTTTCTAAACACAAAATATCTCCATGTTGCCACAATGTAACTCAATATAGAGCTGGAATTGGAGTAGATCTCGACATCCTTCTTGATGGAATCACTCAATGTTAAAAATAACCCCGGTAATCCACCAACTTCTGACCAATGGGTCAAGGTTCCTGTGAAAAAAATCCCCTTTAACTTGCCTAATCTCGCTTTTTGCTCGTTTAGAGAACGCTGACTTCCTTCAGACACTTTACCAAACAAGTACTTGTACCCATCCCGGTTCGTTAACAGTAAAAGAGGGTGCTGGGTATCATGAGTTTTATGAGTTACAGTAGAAATAGTGAACATTGGAAGGGCAGCTTTATTGAAATCCAAGAAGGGTTCGTACGCCTTCAAGTAGTCTTGGTAGTTGGAATAAAAATTTAGTGGTACAGAATGGGCACCCAAGTAAATATGTTTCTTAGCTAAAGAATGCTTAAGTTTTTCACGCTTTAATTTGATCTTTTTTGTGCTAGTTTTTGAGCCAGTACTATTGGAATTTGAGTTCTTTTTAAATTTCTGGTTCAAGCTTCGGTAAAATTTCCTGTGTCGTATTGAACGAAGTACAGGAGGTTTTATATGACTAAACACTTTGGAAACTTGGTGTGACTCACTCGTATCTGGTGGTCATCGCGAGGGAAAAAATCAGAGTCTAACCTAAATTGTTAAATCGCGAATTACCCCATAAACCCACATCTGTTATCTGGAATGGCTGAGCCTATTGATTATACGGTGAACAGTGACATATCTGAAGTCATCGAGGCTCTTATTAACCAGTATAATAGTCAGATGAAACATGGTGGTCTTTTTGAAATTCCAAAAAATTCACCATCCTCGGTTCATTCAAATGCTGTAAATTCAATTATATCCGGTTTACAAAGGGTCCCCTTGATAAATAGAGTTTTACCAGCCGCTAATGAAAAACAACAACTCATCAACCGATTGTTACACCAACAAAAACTTGCCACGACTTACACTAAATGGCATGACGTTTCATTGGAACTTGATGAATTAATGGGTAATAATACCTGGAAGCTTAAACCGGAAAGTCCCTTATATGATTATGATTTGATATTTAATTTTACCCAAGAAATGAGAGCGGCTAGATACAACAAGGACTACAAGCTTCTCTTATACTTGATTCGGACGAAATGGGTAAGAAATTTCGGTAATATTGGTGACATTTCTCTCTATAAACTGTCATTTGTAGGGACTAAAAAATTAATTGAAGATTACATTTCCGAATGTAAACTTGCCCTTGAATTTATGGTAAATGATCCTTGTGTAAACTTGGATGATCGATATCTACTCGGAATGCTTATACAAACCAGAAAGAATATCGGAAGAACTGCATTGGTTTTGTCTGGCGGTAGTACTTTTGGTATGTTCCACATTGGAGTGTTAGTAACATTATTAGAGGCAAATCTACTTCCAAGAATTATTAGTGGTCTGTCTGCTGGATCTATTATTGCCGCTATTCTATGCTGTCACAACAACGAAGAGAATAAACAGATTATATCGACACTTAGTGAACGAGAGTTTGAAATTTTCAGTAATGAAAGCGGGAACGAACCAAATGAGACCCGTAATCAGTTTAGAGTTTTATTGAAAAGTATAGGCCATTTTCTTAAATATGGTACTGTCTTTGAAATGGAAGGTCTAAAGAAGACAATCATCAGCTTTGTCGGTGATCTTACATTTAGAGAAGCTTATAATCGTACAGGTAAAATATTGAATATCACCGTATCCCCTGCTTCGATGCATGAACAAACACGGTTATTGAATTATTTAACAGCTCCTAACTGTTTGATTTGGTCGGCAGTATGTGCATCTTGTGCTTTACCAGGTTTCTTCCCCTCTTCTTCAATTTACGAAAAGAATCCCAAAACTAACAAGGTACAAAAATGGAACGGGGATTCCTCCTTAAAGTATTTAGATGGATCTGTGGATAATGATTTGCCCATCACTAGACTACTGGAAATGTTTAATGTGGATCATATTATTGCCGTTCAAGTTAATCCTCATGTGGTACCAATCTTGAAGATTTCCGTTAGCAATCCTGGTGGTTACATTGAAAATGATTTAACAACAAAGTTCAAAGGTGTTTTAAATAACGTTTATGATTTTTTAACGTGTGAATTGATTCATTATTTTCAAATCATGAGTGAAATGGATGTTTATAAAAATCTATCCACCAAAATGATTTCATTACTTTCTCAAGGTTACAGCGGTGATATAACGATTCTTCCGGATTATAAGATGTCTGATTTTTCCAAGATTTTTGTGAATCCATCTCCGGAATTTATCGCTGATTTTATTATCAGGGGTGCCAGATCAACTTGGCCCAAGATCACTTTAATCAATAACCACTGTGGTGTAGAGTTTGAGCTAGATAAAGCAATTAGTTTACTCAGAGGCAGGACCATTTCATCTAATCATAACTCCACATTCACTAGCTCTTTAGCCGTGAACTCTATCAATTTCATAGACCACCCATATGAAGACAACGAAGATTATCCTCAATCTGCTGAATCACTACCCAGAACTCCTTCTAAATTAGATAAGAAAAAGCTCAATCCAATAATCAAGAGTGTACCAAAAATGAAGAGACATCATTCAGCCTCTGGTCAATCGGTGAAACTTCATAGGAGGCAAAGAAATTCGATTAGTAATTTCCAAACTCTAAGTGCCAGTAAACCACACAGAAACTCATCTACCACACTTTCTGCCATGAGCTATACTCCCCCAGCTTCGACGATAAAGAAGGTCCCTAAAAGAGCTCAAAGTGACGGATTTGAAGGATCAAATAATAATGGTGGTATAAGGAAAGCCAAGAGTACAGTCAGTTTCAATGTCAGCGACAGATCTCCGGAAGAGTACCCCAAGGAAAAACTCAAATATCAAAGTGACAGGGTTTCGCTAAAGAATAATCCATATGCCGAGGCTTTCACTGAGGGATTTAGTTTCTATGGAGGCACTGAGGATCTCACAGATGATGTTACTGTTTTAGCAGACACTATAGCTAACTATAGAGATAGTTTGGAAAATTCTGGAGATGATATTGATGATTATGATATTGGTGTTTATACTGGTGATGTCAGCCCCGTTGAGCCAAAAAAGGACGATTTTGATAAAGCGAATTTACCAAAAAGGTCACAAAATAATTCATTAACAAACTCTTATATCGGTTTAAACCGATTAAAAGATGCAAACATTAGTAAAACTGGATTACAAACTAAAAACCTAAGTTCTCTAGAAGTCAGAGCTGCATTAATTGATGAGATCAATCATATAAAAGAGGGTGATACAAAGAACAGTACTTCCTCGAAAGTAAAAATTTCCGAAATCAGTAGGGAGTAAAACCTGGTAACCAGTGCCGTTCACCGTAGATATCTAGGATAGCCAAGTAATTTTAAGTTCGACCGCAACGTACGCCGTATCAATGCTCAAGCTTTTGTTTCATGTAGTCTTGTCTTATTTATCAGTTACGGGTCTCTCTGAATCAGCTTGAATACATCATTCAAGAGTATTCAAAGTCCCTCCAAAAAATGGCAACCACTGTTTGGTCGGTTGTTATATCGGCTCTATCAAAATCCGTTTTAGGTTTTGTCTCAAGCAAAGGTCCACAATACTTTCAGCGTACGGCTCAATAAATACATCCCGTTTTGGAAGGTTGTGTCATTTTTTATTTTTTAAAGCCTCAAATTAAAATGTTAAGAATAAAATTTCTTGTTAATGACGAAGCTCCTATTGGCTGAAACTCCAGGTAACTTCACTGAATAGAATTTCGAGATTAGCATGTACAAAACAACTTGCTAGGTTGATATATAAGTCGATTTTCAACAAAAAAACGACTTCAGAAAAAGATTTGAGAGCTCTCCAGTTTATCCGGTTTTGAGAGGCTGTTTTTTTATTTTTTCTTGTCTTGACGCAGAGGCTCTTTTTGTAGACAATCCCAAGAAATGACAATTACCAAGACTTCAGATAAGTAAGAAAAATACATCTTGGTTTCAACTTTATATGCATGAGCGCTTAAGCTGTGGAGCCGTTCAACTAGCTGGATCAGATATCCACACTAGTTTTACGGTTGTATCGTCCCTCTGATCCCTCATGTAGAGACCCAAAGGAGTGAGGCACCAGTAAGTCTTTTTGTCGAAGTATACGTTTTCCCAGTTTATCACGATCACTAAGATCACTGTTACACACAACATGGAGTTACACTAATCAGGGTTTAATTATCTGATTATACGATATTCCTGGTTCGGTAAAAAAGCTGGTAAGAGGGGTCTTTTGTTTTTTATTTTTTCCTTATCTTAAACTCTTATTCATGGATACGAAGACAAGGGTCGGGTTTAGGACCGTAAATTTTAAAAGTGTGGTTGATAAGAATGGAGTCGCCTTTCTCTAACAACCACCGATTTAACTTTGTCTTCGATTTTCCATTATTTAAACCCCAGCATTTTCCTGAAAAATTGCAGCCAGTCTAATATCTCAAAACATGGAAAGAGCTACGAAACTCACGAGTGTGAAGAGTCCAGAGCAGAAACTTGATATTGGTCTCGGTGACCATGAGGTTGACTTAAAGGCCATCACCTCAAACCCAGTTTCTCTTGGAGCAGTGGCTGATGAATTGTCTATAGACCAAAAATTCTTCATTTTGAAGAGAATGGGTCATGCTGACTTGGTCACCATGGATGATCTCCCAGCGGGTATCACCTTTATGATGCAGAAGATTCAAGATATTCCAGTTGAAGAAGCGGTCAAAATTTTGGAAGACACTCTTAAAGAGCATGAAGTAGATGTTAATTTCCCAACTCAAGTGTATGATTTTATTGAAAAATTAGTTGAGCTTGCTCCTTCAAAATTAGGAAATCAAACAATTTCCGAAAAATTAAGGGTTCCGTTGGAAAAGGAACAAGAACATAATATTGATGAAATTGATGGAGTTGATTCTTTATCAACATTAGAAAATTCTGAAAGAGATTATTACAGTATTGTTGATTGGGCTTTGCAATGTAAAATTGAAGCAGCTTTGATCGCCTACCATTCTCCTTATCCAGAAGTGAGATCAATTACTGATCCTTATGATGATCCAACGTTATACTGTGAGACTCCAAGAGTTTATCTTTTAGGTTTAATTTGGACTGCAATTGGTTCTTTCATTAATCAATTTTTTTCAGAAAGACAACCTTCTATTACTTTGCCCTCTGCAGTCGTTCAAATTTTATTGTATCCTTCTGGTTTGTTAGTTGCTGCTATTATCCCGAAATGGAAATTGAAGATTTGGAAGTATACATTGGATTTCAATCCCGGTCCCTGGAATCACAAAGAGCAAATGTTAGCTACAATTTTTTATTCTGTTTCATCCCTTACTCCGTATGTTTCTTACAATATTCATGCTCAAAAAGTCAAACAGTTTTACGACAATGAATGGGTTGATTGGGGTTATCAAATTTTGTTAATTTTGTCTAATAACTTTTTGGGTTTTGGGTTTGCTGGTGTCATGAGAAAGTTTACCATTTATCCTATTAAAGCAATTTGGCCCACTGTTTTACCGACCTTAGCTTTAAACTCTGCTCTTATGAAACCAGAAAAAAAAGAAAGAATCCATGGTTGGTTAATTTCCAGATACAAATTCTTCTTTGTTTGTTTCGCTGGTTCCTTCCTTTACTTCTGGGTTCCTGATTACTTATTCACTGCTTTAAGTACATTCAACTGGTTAAACTGGATTGCTCCAGACAATTTCAACTTGGCTGCAATCTCTGGTTCTAATACTGGTTTAGGTCTTAATCCAATCCCAACTTTTGATTGGAATGTTATCAATCACTACTTAGCATTGACAATCCCGTTTTACTCACAGGCTAATATGTATATCGGTATGGTCCTTGCTTTCTTCTCAATCTGCGGTGTTTTCTGGACGAACAAGTACTGGAGTGGTTACTTACCAATCAACTCTTCATCATTATTTACCAATACTGCTGAAGTGTACCAAGTTAAATCTATTGTCGATAAACGTTCTCGTTTTGATCATGAGAAGTACATGGTAGTTGGTCCTCCATATTATTCTGCTGCTAATTTGGTTGTATACGGGGCATTTTTCGCTATTTATCCATTTGCTATTATCTATGAAGTTACCCTCAACTACAAACCAATGAAAGAAGCGGTACTTAATTTGGGTAAGTCGTTTAAAAATATCAGAAGGTCTACTTTTGCCGGATTCGATGATCCACATACTAAAATGATGACTAAATATAAGGAAGTTCCTGATTGGGCCTTTTTGGTTGTCTTGGTAATTTCTTTGGTTTTAGCTATTATCTGTGTTCAAGTTTATCCAGCTGAAACACCAGTTTGGGGTCTCTTTTTTACAATTGGTATCAATTTTGTTTTCTTGATTCCATTAACTGCCATTTACTCTACCACTGGTTTCCAATTTGGTCTTAACGTTTTGGTTGAATTGATTGTGGGTTATGCTATTCCAGGTAATGGGTTGGCTTTGAACTTCCTTAAAGCATACGGTTATAACATTAATGGTCAAGCTCAAAACTATATTCTGGATCAAAAAATGGGTCATTATGCTAAAATCCCTCCCAGAGCTATGTTTAGGTGTCAATTTTTATCGGTATTTGTTGCTTCGTTTATTTCATTAGCAGTTATGAACTTTACTATTAACAATATTGAAGGTTATTGTGATCCACTCCAAAAACAAAAATTCACTTGTCCTAACTCCAAGGTTTTCTATAATGCATCTATCTTATGGGGTGTTATTGGACCAAAAAAGGTTTTCGGTGGTTTATATCCATTATTACAATACTGTTTCTTGATTGGTGCTTTATTGCCTATTCCATGTATTTTGTTCAAGAAATTTGCACCAAGAAAATGGACCAAATATTTCCAACCAACTTTAATTATCGGTGGATTCTTGAATTATGCCCCTTATAACTTGAGTTATTACACTGGTGGTTTGTATGCTTCTTTTGCTTTTATGTACTACATCAAGAAAAAATATTCTTCCTGGTGGGAAAAGTACAACTATGTGTTATCGGGAGCTTTAGATGCCGGTGTTGCTTTTAGTGCTATCATTATTTTCTTTGCAGTCTTCTACAAAGACAAGTCTATTAACTGGTGGGGAAACACAGTTATGTATGAAGGTTACGAAGGCACTCCTATTGGTAGACTTAATGTCAGTACTTTAACAGGAGGAACTTTTGGTTTGAAACCAACTGATTATCCTTAGTTTATTTAGTTTAATATAGTGATTATTTGAGAGATGATTAAGAAGAAGTAGGCAAGTCTTGACCAGCGCCATTTGGTGTAGTGTTCGGCATGGTACAAGCTGACATTTGATGCCAGTACAGCTTGACTTAGTACCTTGATTCGGGGGTGGATCTAATCGATACCTTAAGTCAAAAGAGTACCTCAGGTAAATGGGTTGATGCCATTCGTACAACAGGCAATCAATGCTGGTAACAGCAGAACTCCGAATCTGATAAGAAGATTGAGAGGAAGATTGAGAGGAAACGCAAAAAAGTTCAACTAACACCTCTCTTAAGTAAATATTGCAAACAAAAAAAACTGCGTACTTTGAATTTCGGCTTATCGTACCGGCATTACCGTCTATTGATTGAGTTTCTGCTGTGAGCAGGGACACTTAAAATTGAAAAGTTTAAACTTGTTTGGGCACAATTGCTATAAAAGCAAATCAATGTGCCAAACCAATGTGCCAAATCAGGTGCCAAATTCAGGTTGAACAATTTAATCACTAGAAACTAACCTGATTTTTGAACTTTGGCATTTGTAAGCTTTTGAGTGAATAACTATTATTGGTCAACAGTTTCAAATCTCATATGCCCGGATCTAGCTCCCTATCTTTAAGTTGTACGATCGGGCCCAACTTCCAAGAAACCAGCCCACCCTTGTACAATGATATAACAGATCTAGCGTATCGTTTAACAATCTCATAACGAGATTCCTATTGGAGAGGTGTCGAGTGCATTACTATCAGGCAAGTTTTCGAATGCATAACAAGTGGCTCATAACCAACAAAATTTTTGGCTAAACATTGAAATGCATAAGAAATTCATTGTAAATTTTGGTAAGAATTACCGCGGTGGTTGGCAGGCTAAGAGAAGTGAGTTGCAGAGTAGGATTAACTTTCTCTTGAGTTTATTGTTTGATAGATTGTGGTGTAGACCACGACACCCAGTGATTACCATTATAAATCTTAACAATAACATTTTAAAAATTTCTTAACGAGATCCACATAGGAGAGGTGGCTACTTGATTAAGGTTAATCCTATCTTTTGATACTTTTATTCGTAGTCACTCTTTGAAAATATTTTTGCTTATCTTTGTCCTACTTTTCAGCCTCTCTGGTCTTCTGGCGTACATGAATTATTTACTTGTAGCACTACAAATATATCAAAAGGGCCTTACCAAATTTACTCCGCAGAGTTCAGTTCATGGAAAGTTCATTTAGATTTGAACATAGTGACTCTAGCATGATTTTTCTATCATACGACTTGTTCTGACCAGGCCCTTTGCGTATGAGGGTGAAATTGTGTCGCTAATATTGGTTACATTAAGTCGTTGTGCAAGACTTCTGTGATATTAGGGTTCAAAAACTTAGCTGCAGCTTTGAATAATTCAAGTTCTAAAGGATAGCTAGACTCAGTTGATATCTTTGATAGAGATTTATAATCCTCATATTCTCTACTTTATATAAAACAATACATAGGCCTTATTTATACCTTCTAAATCACTTAACTGTGATCCAAAGCTCAGACTATTGTGAACTCACCAGTGGCTTCCATTTGTTACAGCAGCATCATACTGTTGACGTCCGATTCCTCCTATTTGAAGACTGTCATTTCGGTTCTTCAATGCCCAAAGTGCCTACTCCTTGGGGCTGCTTCTGCTAAATGCAAACTGGACAAAAGCACTTTTACAGAAATTAATACGCCCATAAGTGAAACCGTTTTCGTCTTCATTGACAAAAGTTTTTGTTTCTTTCATTGAGTTAACTATGTGCTTAGCGTCAGCAATCTTTTTATTCCCATCAGTCATCTTGAATAATCAATAATCATCAAAATCCTGGCCTCTTTATGTAGTGACTTTTGGTATTGCCGTCTTAACCTTATTTTTATCCTTCTTATCATTTTTCTCCCAAAAGGGGTTTGATTATCAAGGAGGTGGCATTATCTACAAACTTTGTTTTTGGTCATTCAGGATGTTTGTTGCCTTATCAATCAAAGTCGAACACTTGTCCTTTCTTGTTAAGTCCGTGGAGTGTACGGCATCAAACTTAAAAATACTGAACTGGTTTAGCACTCAATGGCTAAATTTAATTGTAATATACTATACTAGTACATAGAGAGGCAAAGGTGAGAGGTATCATCTAAAAAGTCCCGAACCCCTAGGCTATGTATTCTCTCTCAAAGTACGATTTTGATGTTTTGTTCCTCTTTATCGAACAAGTTTCCAACGCGTGGCTCAAAACCCTCAAAATATTTTCTGCTAAACAAATTATGGTTAACTTTGGTAAGAATTACCGGGGTAATCAAAGAAAAGTGAGTTGCAAAGTTGGTACTTCTTGATTTCATAGCTTGATAGATTGTAGAGGTTCGTTTTATTTAAGACCTATAACCATTAGAAGTATAGTTATTGTAAATATGTGACCACTGAGTTTTGCAAGAGTATTTTAGGATATCGGCTTTAAAAAAAAAAAAGTGGTCCAAGATCCCATCTATAATAATTTGACAGTTCTCGTGCCAGATGTAAATTCAACCACAAAATCAAATCACACACCATGGCTTTTCGGCTGGGTGTGGAGTTAATTACACAGAAATCCCAATTGCCACATGACGGAAGGCAAAGGAAGCGATTCTATCAGTTTGAACACTGATCTAGGTTGAAGCTTTGGATACAATGATGTCAATAACCTTGCCAATAAGCGTAATAACCCTGTTGAAGACGAAACAGAAGTCGGAGTATGAAAGTTAACCGTACAAAGAGAACATACAGTTTCAAAGGAGAACATAGTATTGTTATTATTTATTATACTATCATTTATAGCCGTCAACTTTAATTATGTCAACTACTTTTAACCTACGACAGAAGTTTCGTTATCACTACGCCTGAGCCAATCAAGCTTGTATTTAATGGGTTCCTGGCAAACCTTACATTCTGAAAACTCATATAATTTGGCACCTTTGTAATGAACAATGTTTTCCTGGTACTTGGAAACTTCTTCATCTCCTAAATAAGTAGCGCTTAAGAATGGGAGCTTTTTATGTAAGTATATATGAAGGTGAAACATCTTGTGATTATGTGAATTACTAGGGGGAGAATACTCCTTCTTATAGCTATTTCAGATTCGGTTTAGGCACAACTTTCCAGTTGTTTTGAGTTTTATCAATTTTTTGACGTGGATTCTCGAAAACTTTAAAAAGTTGTTATCTTTGGCAACACAGTCAATTGCAGACTTCTCTAATGTACGGCAAATAACCAAGACTGTCAATACTTTGATTTTGGTGACCAAACTTATCATAGTGTGAGAATTTCATACTGCACTTTGAGTCCCAAAAGAACCCTTCTGTGTAGGCATATTAATATAGTAGTTAATTATTACTGAAGACTTCCTTCAACTGGAAAATTCCCTTCTTCTAAAAAACCAGACAATCAAAGACTAATAATTCATCCTCTAATATTCAACGACGTCTACTCTAAATAGAGCTCCCTTTATCATTTTAACCTTGAATACTCTGCAACATCCCTGTGCCGTCCTGTACGAACGTGAATCGCGATCCAAAATGAATTTTTCACCAACGATGGACCACAGTGCATACGACGATAAGCACTTCAAGCCTAGTAAGAAACACCCAGTGCTAACACGGTACCTCAACCGGGCCAAGATAGCCGCACGTGAACTAACATCCAACACTTCGCTCATTCATAAAGTGCTCATTGGGGTTTTCACAATCGTATTCCTTTCACTTTTCACTTCAGTACCATTTGTCCCCCATCTAAAAAGTTCTAGTCCAAAGGTAGTGATTATCCTTGCAGCCAATGAAGGTGGTGGTGTTTTGAAGTGGAAGGGCCCACAAGAATGGTCGATCGAAAGATCTTCCATTGCAAATAAAAAAAATTACGCCAAACGTCACGGATACGCTCTTACAATTAAAGATATGACAATTAAAAAACGGTATTCTCATGAATGGAGAGAAAGCTGGGAAAAGGTTGATTTGATGAAACAAACCATGAGACAATTCCCAGATGCTGAATGGTTTTGGTGGTTGGATTTACATACTTATATTATGGAACCACAAATTTCTCTTGAACAACATTTCTTGAATCACTTGGAGAATGCTACATACAGAACGTTGGATGAATTCAATCCTCTCAATCTCCCTGTTGATTTACCATATGTCGACTATAATCAACCAATAGATATGATTGTTACCCAGGATTGTGGAGGTTTCAATTTGGGATCATTTTTAATGAGAAGAAGCTCGTGGTCCGAGATGCTCTTGGACGTGTGGTGGGATCCAGCCATGTATGAACAGATGCACATGCAGTGGGAACACCGTGAACAAGACGCTTTGGAAACGTTATATTCTTCGTCTCCGTGGGTTAGAGAGAGAATAGCTTTTTTGCCCTTAAGATCTATTAATGCATTCCCACCGGGAGCCTGTTCTGATAAAGCAGATGACCCACGGTATTTCTTTCAAAGTCATGATTTTGTAATTAATATGGCTGGGTGTGAGTATGGTAGAGACTGTTGGGGTGAAATGGAACACTATAAGGCATTATCAAAGAAACTTATGAAACCATGGTATAAGTTCTGGTGAGAGACAACACCATAGATATATAATAGACGTGGGCAGTTAATTAAAGAATTGCACTTACAACAGCTATATACTCTACAATATTATCAGTTGCGTATTCTTTTACACTCATTTTGTATCTTTCTTTGAACAGAATCATCATTTTTACCTTTTAATCCATATATCTCTCAACCCACACTTTCGTAACTCTTATTCATCTAATCCAACCACCCCTTTCACCCCTGCAGTCTCTCAGTTATCCCCTTACTCTTCCCCTATCTATTTACTCATCTCACACTCACCTCTCACTGTCCCTCTATCTTCTCGCGAAAGTTATTCTTTTTCATCAACATGGGAGAATTCTGGTTTACCGAAAACGAGTTTGAAAACGAAGCCAACGCCAACAATGACGACTTCCTCAACCTGATCTTTGACGAACAGGGTACGGGGTCTCAGTCTCCTGAAGGTGAAAGCATCAATCCCCAAATGTTCATGAGAGGTCAATCAGCTCAAGACACACAGCCAGCTCAAGGCCCACAGCCAGGTTTAGGACCACAGCAAGGCCAACCAGGTCAAGGTCAAATAGATCCACTGGGTCCAACTCCTGGTTCACAAGCCCCAACTCCTGGCCAACTGACTCCTCTCACTCAACAACAGCTTGATCAAAATAAAAAGGAACAACTCTTGAGAATGAGACAACAAATAATGCAGCAACAGATGCTTAAACAACAGCAAGCCCAAGCAGCCCAGGGTCAACCACTCCCAAGTGGCCCTCAACAACAACAGCCACAACAACCAATTAATAATCAAGGCCAATTCCCACAAAGATCACAAATGGATACACCAGGGTCCACTAGCTCTCAGTCGCGTGCCCCTAGTGGAGCTGGTGTTGCTTTCAACCCGAGCTCTCCAGCGTATCAACGGAAAAGTCAGAGTCAGAACCCTGGAATGAATCAAGGAATGAATCAAGGAATGAACCCAGGAATGAATCAAGGAATGAATCAAGGAATGAATCAGGGAATGAATCAGGGAATGAATCAGGGAATGAATCAGGGAATGAATCCAGGAATGAACCAAGGACTCAATCAAGGACTCAATCAAGGACTCAATCAAGGAATAAACCAAGGAATGATCCAAGGTCGAAGTCCTGGTCCTGGAATGCCTACTGGTCCTAATTCTGGTCCTACTCCCGGCCCGGGTCCTGCTTCAACCCCAAGTGATTCCGGTGCCCCTGGTAAAAATCAAATGGCTCAACTTCAAATGGAACTATTCCTCGTCACTCTTTACGACTTTATGTCTCGTAGAGGGACGCCTATCTCATCACCTCCATTAATTAATAATAAAAAGGTCAACCTTTTCCTTCTATATGTCCTTTCACAAAGACTCGGAGGCCCTCAGGCTCTAATTAAGGCCCTCCAGAATCCAAACACATCCCAGACTTCTCCTTGGAGTTTAATGGCATATAAATTAGGACTCTACGATGGATTGAACGACTCTGAATCAAAAGCTCGTATAGATAAAGAATTGAGTAGTTGTTATATTCAATTTTTGATTCCTTTTGAGCAACATAGTGCCACACCTTCTGGTGCAAAAGATATTCAAGAACGTAGAGCCAGGTTCCAAAAGCAATTCATCGCCAGACTTCAAAATCAAAGAAATCAAGGAAGCCCTGGAAGTATGGGTCAAGGAAGCCCCGGTATGATTCCACAAGGAAACCTGGTGCCTACTCCGGCACCTGCTCCGGCACCTGTTCCTGTTCCTTTACCTTCTCACCCCCTGCAGCAAGGTACACCCCAACTTTCTCACTCACCTCACTCTCAAATGATGCTGCAACGTAATTCACCCATGACACACTCTCCCATGGTCGCCATGAACAATTCACCATACAATCAAATTCCTGGCCAACCAGGTATGATGCCAGCTCATATAAATCCTGGTCTGGGTCCCGTAGGCCCAGTAATGGGGCAGGACCATCCACAATCAAGACACGTTAGTCTTGCTAGTGGGAATTCCAACATGAACTCGCCAGTGTTTAACTCACCACATACTCAACCGAGACCACCCAATAAAACCTCAGCTTCTCCACAAATCCCAGAAGCTAAAGGTGAACCAAACATCATCAAGGCCTATATTCCAGGGAGAAAACAAATCGATACTTATGGAGGCGTGGATATAAAAGCGGTTTCTGCTATTGCTGGTGATATAGAAGTTAGTAAGCCAGTTTATTTATTTGCGCCTGAATTGGGTGCTATAAATATTGAAGCATTAACCATGGCTTTGAAAAATAATACGGTGCTTAATAATGGAGATTTAATCAGTGCATTAAATACGCTTTTAGTAACTACATCAGACTCAAATTTCACTTTTGATATTGATTCTTGCCTTGAGCTAGTTGACGGTTTAGCAGATACTGGTTTAAGAGTTTTAGAGAAAATCGTAACTGGAGAGGTTGACGATATAGAAGAAACTGAAGATGCCGGGAATGTTGCAAGTAACTCCAGAATCGATGATATTTTCAGTGAATATGTCAGAGATGGAATGAGACCAGAAGATGTCAAATTCAATGTTGACTCTTTAACTGGTAATATTGTAGAAGACGATTCAGATGTTGAAATGGACGATATATTTTCACCACCAGAGCAGATCAGTGAGCCAGTATCGAGCTCATCCCCTGGTTCTAATGAAAATATTGAAAGCTTTGAATTTTTGGGTTATGATACTATTTTAGATGAATTTAAACACGAAAATAAGTATCATTTTAGTGAACTACAAACAAAAAGTGCCTCAAATGACCAAATTCTCTACATTGATGAATTGATCACTGTGACCATGATTTTAAGAAACATATCATTCACGGGTCTTAATAAATTCAAGATTTGCTCTAACGAGTTACTCAGAGATTTAGTATTCAAGATTATAAAAATGATTGGGGTATACCCTGAAAAGTTTGTTTTCCACAGGAAAAAATTGTGTCTTTTGAAAGATTGTCTTTTCATATTATACAATATTTCACAAGAGTTGAGATTGAGATCACTCGAAGAGGCATTTTTAATCTATGTCCTTGCGGCGTGTTTTGGTCCAGATTTAGAATCTACGGAAAAAATTCCCTACGCTAATATCGAAAAGTTTTCGTATCTTCCTTATGGTATTGATACGTTAACCAAGGTTTTAGTTAGGGAACCTCATAATAGATCATTTATGAGAGCTGTGCTAACTGGTGATTTAACCGTATCTCAGTTCAACGTTCCTATTGAGGAATCAGATCGCAGTCTTACTAGAACACTCATTTCAAAGTACCTCAAAACCACAAATATTAGAGATGGTTCTTTGTTAACTAGATGTTTCAATTTGTTCTTAAGTATTGTGCCGTTCGAAAAGAACAGCATGGAGCTATCCAAGTTTGCCAATTCTCATACTGCTACGTTTACTCAAGCTTTGTTTGGTGCTAAATTAATCATTGATTTAATCAATGTGGAAGAAGAAAGTCACCTCAAACCAATATCAGCTACGTGGTTATTGAATAATCAAAAGAGTATTTTACTCAACCTCAACTATCTGAGTGTTTCAATGATTCCAGAAAGCTCCAAAAATGAATTCCTTGCTTTAGTGATCCTTAAATCTTTCATTATGGTTAATTCGTTACTCAGTAATACTTTAACACTTTTGGAACAATCTGCTTTGAATAGTGACACTACCAGTAAAATCAAGGATCTTATCAGCAATCATAGAATTACCCCCGATAATGACATCACGTTCGAAACTCTTTTAAATCCAGCAGTTGATAGAAACATTGTTAATGAGATCATTCGTCAGCATGGATTGTTAAAAAAACTCCAGCAAATACTTGAATAATGTGTATAATATAAATGTAATAATAAATACTCCATTTAACCAAGCAATCCTGAACTCATGTTTAGTTTATACCTTCCTGGTATAGAAACGCAAAAACTGGCCTCTAATCTGCTAGGTATTTTATCTTATCTAATCTGTCCCTGGGTGAGACTTCCAAATCTGGAAATCTCAACCGCAACCCCTCTTAAAGTTTGCAGCCAATTTTTTTTATATATGGGGTGTTTTCCCTCCCCTGATTGTTTCGCTACAAATGGCTACTTCTCAAGTGCAAACCCCACAAGATATTCCACCGAAAACTACTATCGAAAAACCTGTTGGATTGTTACCCGGTGAACATACCTTACCTGCTAGTTGGTGGACTAGTGAGAAGGTATTTGAATTAGAAAAGAGATCGATTTTCAATAAGAGTTGGTTATTTTGTATTCACTCTTCCCGGTTTACTAAAGCAGGAGATTATTTTAGATTTTCAGTTGCCGGTATTGATTATTTTGTCATCAAATCAAAAGTTGACGGACAAATTAAAGCATTCCATAACGTTTGTCGTCATAGAGCCTATCCAGTAGTGAAAAAAGATCAAGGGTCTTCTACAGTTTTGGGATGTAAGTATCATGGATGGTCTTACAATTCCGATGGTAAGCTTCTCAAGGCACCACATTTCAATGATGTTGAAGGGTTTAAGAAAGAAGAGAATTCGTTATTCCCCATTAAAACTCACACAACGGACCATGGATTGGTTTTTGTTAATTTTAATAATGATCCAGAAACTTTCATCCCTTTTGATGATTGGTTTCAGGGTTTAAAAGTTGAACTCGATGAATTTGATTTCTCAGACTATGAATACCATATGTCCTACGAATTAGATGGACAATTCAACTGGAAGACCTTGATGGATGGATATCAAGAATGTTATCATTGCCCCACTGCACATCCAGGGTTGAGTTCTTCTTTCAGAATGGAAACTTATAAAGTTGTTCCAAGAACCAGATATTGTCGTCACTATGCCGACATTAAGAGAGTTGAAGAGCCAAAAGTTGAACCAAAATCCACCGGCTGGTTTGGATCCAAGAAACCTGAAGCTCCTAAAAAGACGAACCCTGGTGGTGAGTTTAATGGGTTATGGGTATACCTTTTCCCTAGTAATGGTATCAACTGTTATTCACCAGCTTGGTACTCAATTAGAGTGTTGCCTATAACTGCCACCCATACTATTTTGCAATATGATATCTACACCAAAAAGGGATTGGATGAAGAGACTAAGAAGGAATTTGTAGATTTTTTGCAACTAGTCGAAATTGAAGACTTTAACTTATGTCAATTAACCCAAAAGAATTTAAACCAAGGGGTGTACTCTTCCGGTTATTTGCACCCAACCAAGGAGGCAGGAGTTTTATTCTATCAGAACCTCGTGAGAGATATGGTTAAGGCTCATTTTGCCCTTGAAGAGAAAGAAGGAAAACCAATTAACCCAGCTCATCTTGGAGAGAGACAAAATGAAG
Source organism: Yamadazyma nakazawae (assembly GCA_030582335.1). NCBI lineage: Eukaryota > Fungi > Ascomycota > Pichiomycetes > Serinales > Debaryomycetaceae > Yamadazyma > Yamadazyma nakazawae. The sequence goes on along the minus strand of JAKTWY010000038.1, from coordinate 14,648 downwards.
GAGTTAAGCAATTGGAAGCTATTTGTAATAAACTTGAGTGTGGCAGTGGCACTAGCGACATTCAATGGTGATTGGAACAGTTACCGTGACTAGTAATTCATGCTTAGTATTAGTTTAGTATTAAGAGATTCCTATTGATAGTTTAATATTATTGTTCAATGTTTATAACCAAAGAGATTAATAAGTTGGTTACAAAAAGTAACATAAGAGCTTATCTTGTAAGTACATAATACTCATTTGAGTATACGCCGTTTTTTCCTCTGTCAAAGGGATCTAGAAACAGCCTATGACTCTTTTGCCTCCTTTGCCTCGAACAGCTATCGAATTTTAACTCCTCTCTAGACTGGTGAGACCTCCAAGGCCCTGTTGACTGGAAATTATCCTGGAAAATCCTTTCATGAGATCAGGAGAGTTATCTGATTCTTCTCTTGAAAATTTTGAAAGGCTTAGAGGCTTTGACGCTTAAAATCAGATTTAACTACACTCTCGTGAGAATTCCTGATTTCTCTCGCACATTTGAGATTTTGCAGCCATTTTGTAGCCCTTCTACGATAATTTAGCCAGTATCCTCATATGGACAAAAAGGTCGGTAGCAATTGTTTACAAATGACATTGTATAAAAATAAGAAACATTATGTTGAATATTTTTATATAAAACTATAACTACTGTCTTAAGTCATTCTATATTTTATTCACTTCCTTCGCCAGGAATGAATGATCTACCGGTTTGACCCTTGGTACGACCATCACTACCAGCTCCTCCTCCTCTAGTTCTCTTCTCTAACTCAGAATCATCTTCACCAGGAATGAATGATCTACCGGTTTGACCCTTGGTACGACCATCACTACCAGCTCCTCCTCCTCTAGTTCTCTTCTCTAACTCAGAATCATCTTCACCAGGAATGAATGATCTACCGGTTTGACCCTTGGTACGACCATCACTACCAGCTCCTCCTCCTCTAGTTCTCTTCTCTAACTCAGAATCATCTTCACCAGGAATGAATGATCTACCGGTTTGACCCTTGGTACGACCATCACTACCGGCTCCTCCTCTAGCTCTCTCCACAAGATTCGAGAAATTGGGAATGGAAGCAGCTTGGACTGAGATAGAAGCAATGGCAAATAAGATAAAAGTGTTTGTAAATTTCATTTTCAGTTGTGAATTTTATGAATGATATCAAAATATCAACTTAGCGGGTGTTTAAATACACCAAAATGTGGTCTCGAATACCCATGGAAAGGTTAATATCCCCACTTGGGAGTGAGTTCCACAGCACCCAGTATACGGCTCCATCTCCACTTTGAAAGGAGCGCCACAACACCCAGCATACCGCTTATGTTTCCGAGTTCCGCGCGATTAGCGTCAGCTTTACGTAGGACAATGAAAAACAATAATGTGAGATAAATCCGACTCAAACATAAACATGACTTAATTTTCTTCCTTCTGTTCTATGCTCCGTATAATGTAGTATAGTCACTTTGTAGAAGCTCATTTATATACATCCTATTTCACTCTTCGTATTATTCTTCAAGCGCTCAGCTCATTTAATAAACCTTCTGCGGCTTGGAGCAACTTCTTATTTGAAACGATAAGAACAATAAAAATAAGCTTTTGTGGCATGGAGCGGGGTCTTCGTATAATCATAGCTTTCTCTTATCACCAGAATTCACTTCTTATGAGGGGTTATCTCTGTTACGTGGTATTCACTGCTTATGAGGGATTATCTCTGTTATGTAGTGCAAGAAATGATTTCATATTCCACTCCAAGAAATAATGAAGACCTACACACGTAGATCAAGGGCAGAATTAGGATTGTAGTATCCAAGTATCCAATGTGTTAATTATATTCAGGACTTCCGTACCTTGTACTTAGTTCTTGAGTAGACAATAGGTACAAATATAGGATTTAGTACGGCACCAATTTTAAACTTTCGCGAGAATTTGCAATCTGTGTCCACAAAAACAATAAAAAGAGCTCAAGCCCAACTTGAACTTTAAATTCGATGCAATTGACACCATTTGTTATACCATTGGATTATGAAATAACCTTCGAAGTCATGGCCAAAGGTCAAGGATTCTCAGGAACTGAGAAAATCACTGTTGATGTGGTCAATGACGTAGACAATATCGTCTTGCATTGTGCGGGTTTGAGCCTCAATAATGTAAAACTCAACGAAGAGTCTGTGGAAAGGATCACCTATGAAAAGAACGATCAAACCGCTACTTTACATGTGTCTGCTCATAAATCCAAGTATGTAATTTCTTTAGATTTTGTTGGACTGGTTAACAATCACTGTTCAGGAATATTCTCAGGAAATACTGAAACCCAGAAGTATTATGCTACTCATTTCGAACCTTTAAAGGCCCGACATGCTTTTCCTTGCTTTGATGAACCTCAATTACGAGCTAACTTCACTATTCATTTGGTCACCGATCATAGTGGCCGAGCAGTCTCTAATTCCTCCATTGATAACGTCAAGATTTTATCGAATGGGTTGAAGAAAGTTACCTTTTATAAAACACCTCCAATGTCCACTTATTTGTTGGCCTTTATTGTTGGAGACTTCGTCAGCAAGTCTTTTGTCGTCAAAGACATCGAATTGAACATTTGGACAACAGCAGATATTCAGTCTCAATGCGATTTTGCAGGTGATGTGGCTGTTAAAGCATTAGAATTCTTTGGCAAGGTTTTTGGAATTCCATATCCATTGAAGAAGCTTGATATTTGTGGAATCCCAAATTTCGAAAAATCGGGAATGGAGAATTTTGGTATAATATTCCTCAAAGAAAATAATTTGCTTATAGATGAAGACAGTTCTCAGTACGCAAAGGAAGAAGTTGCAGAAACCATTTTCCATGAAATAGCTCATCAATGGTTTGGAAATCTCGTTAGCGTGAAATCTTGGGATGACCTATGGTTAAAAGAGGCCTTTGCCACTTGGTTCTCTTGGTATGCTATAGACGAGTTCTTCCCAAGTTGGAAAACCTGGGAAACCTTTATGATCTATTCTCTCCAAAGCTCCTTGATAGTTGATTCTCGTGAAGAGACTCACCCGGTTTACGTTCTGAAGACAACTATACATGATACAAATCAAGATTTTGATACAATTACCTACCAAAAAGGGTGCGCTTTGGTTACGATGTTAAGCAAGTGGTTAGGTGACGATAATTTCCTAAAGGGGGTTTCCAGATACTTGGAAAAATGGGCTTGGAAGCTGGCTTCAACCAAGGATTTATGGGATTGCCTCAAGGAAGAGAGTGGTGTTGATGTAGAGGATTTTATGGATAAATGGGTGACTCTTCCAGGGTATCCTGTGGTTTTTGCGGACGAACAGAATGGGGTAATTCAATTTCATCAGAGAAGATTTGTATCTTCTGGACAGGTTTTGCTGCAAGAACAAAATTATTCATATCCTGTATGTTTGAATATCAAGTATTCGAGTACAATAGATAAACTGAAACTCCTTGGTTCAAGCTTACTTTCTATTGAAATTCCAGAAGATGATTTTTACAAAGTCAATTCTGACCTGATAGGATTTTTTAGAGTTGCCTATAGTGATGAGAGGTGGGAAAAGTTAGGAGCCGCCGGTTCGGAAGGTAATTTATCAGCTGGTGATAAAATTGGTCTCGTAGCTGACTCCTGTCTGCTCGCCGTCGCTGGTATCGTTCCCCTTGTAAATTTCTTCAGACTAGTAGAGAAGTGGAGTAATGAAACAAATGTTAACGTTTGCGACGAGATATTCAACGAAATCTATACCATCATGGACGCGTTTGTCGATAATGATAAGATTATGCAAGGATTGGAACTTTTCCTCTTTAATTTGGTTAAAGATCACATAGAAGACAGTTTACAAGGTGGACCTGATGATGATTTTGAAGAGTCTTTATTCAAAACTAAAATATTCGGCGCAGGTTATACGGCAAATTCTCTGCGTGTGATTGAGTTTTGTAAACACCAATTTGATAAATTCATTTTAGAACTGCAACTGATTGATGCCGATAGAAGAGGTGTTGTGTTCAAAAGTGTCGCTAAAAGTGGGGATCTAGCAACGTTTGAATCTTTTAAAGAGTTATACTCTAGCCAAAAAATTTCTATCCAAGAGGATGCATTATATGCCTTGGGGAGATTCGAAGAACTGAAAATTCTCGACCAGGTAATTGAACTCCTCATCAAAAATGTTCCCCCTGAAGATTCTATATTCACTTTGAAGTCCATGTCAAAGCATAAACAAGGGATTGAAAAACTTTGGAATTGGCTTCAGAAAGATTGGAACGCTATTGGCGAACTCTTTGGCCCAGAATCAGACTTACACATAGAAGTTATTGGAATTTGTCTTTCGGGTCTTTCTTCACAAAGGCATAAATCTGAAGTTGAGAATTTCTTCAAAGATAAGGACATTGAATTTGAAAGGGTATCCAGAAAGGCTATTGAGAAAATCACCACTAAGATTCAATGGGTAGCAAGAGATGAACTGTTATTGGAAAGTTGGTTGTTCGCAAAAAACTTTTTAAGTGATTGATGTCCAACTATTACCTTATTTTCGCTCACATTGATTGTAGTTATTAATATACATTCTAGTTCATCAAAAAACTACGACAAAATCCTACTTTGTACACAAACCTGGGACTAAACCACAATTAAAATTCGAAAAGATTACAACTTAAATTCAGAAGAATGATATGTTATAACCAATTATTAGGTGGAAATATTGGTTACGACCTGGGTACTGCAACTTCAGTTGGAAATAGCTTCCGTGGTAATAGTAGTAAGGTTTGTCAACTACATTACCAGCTTTCAAGATCTTACGATTGGCAATGGTGACCTTCCTGGAGAAGTACAAGAGCGAAAAGCGCCGTTAAAATAAGCCAGCAGTTCCCATAGTTGAACGAGGCACACACATATATTATCTGCAAGCGCCCTGGTGCACTTGGTGCCTAACATTGTTTCCTGTTTTCTCGGACATTTGCTTGACTGCGATTTTGCAGCCACTTTGCAGCATTTCTTAGCGACTTTAATTTAGTTAGTATGGTCAATCCTTTATTCTAAAAAGAGAAAAAACACCCATACCCCCATAGTAGACTCTTTCTACTCTACCTTGTACCTGTTCATTTCTCAAGGAATACTCCATCAAAATTAAAGTCGGACCACTTCTCAAAATTGACTCAACCACATTCTGCGGTATTCTTGCTGCCACGGCATAAAGGTCTTCATAAATTCTGTTTTGTCAAAATTTGTAGGGCTTCTGGCTCATCAAATATTACTTGATACATATCTTCGACGATTGGATTGTTTCTCCCCACTTGGATAGAACCCCACTATCTAGCTACCTTCTTATCATCTTCTCATAGGTCACGAGACCACCTCCCCCACACTTCCAAATTCGGTTTCTTCACATGCTCGACTGCGCGGGCGGTCTTCCCACTTGCGGCGAGCCATCGTCCACGAGCTGTCCCTCCCGCGGTAACCCATCGAACTCGCACCCGAGGCACATGAACAATTTGGCAAGATTATAAATCATTAAGTTCATTTAAATCTCCTAAAATTAATATCATGTCTTTTGTAGGAGGAGGAGCAGACTGCTCTGTCAATAACAATGCTGTTGCCCAGTTCAACAAGCATACCCAACAGGATAGATCCTTACAAAGACAAAGTGCTAATCAGACTCAATTTCTTAATCAAAATGGATTTAAATCAGACAATTTGATGAATCAACATGACCGTCAAAACTTGAACCAGTTCATGAACAATCAAAGCTCGTTCCAGTTTCAACCAATGCAGCACGAGTTGGACATGATTAAACATCAAAGTCAACCGCAGCACCAACACCAGAATCAACACCAGAAAAACTGGAGTAACGAATTTCAAACACATTCTCCATCACCAGTCCCTCAAGCCCAGTCTCTTGCTCCCACTGTTCCAGTCCAGACCCATAGTCCAAGTCTGTGGGGGGCTGAATTCCAAAATAGACCAATGGAAATGAACCAACAACCGATGAACCAACAACCGATGAACCAACAATCTATGAACTCCATGAACTCAATGAGAATGGGTGCCTACAGACCAATGATGGGTATGTCTATGATGTCTGGTGGTTTACAACAAAATCTTCAACAAAATGATAATCTTCAAAAAGACATGACTTCCCAAGATCAACAGGTTGATTGGGATAACCAGTTTAAAGAAATTGAAGAGTTGACCACTGATGCTGAAGGCAAAGTAGAAGAAGTACAGAGGGAAGGTTCACCTGATCTCGTAATTGATGATAAGTATAATGCCACCTTCCAGGAAGTGTGGGACAGCTTGAACAGCGAAGAAATGGAAAACGATTTTATTAACCAAGAATACGAAATGTTCAAAAGTACCCAAAGAGAATCTCTCCCTGCCGATATGGCTACTTGGGAAAGGGATTTCGCCAAATATGCTTCAACTAGAGCTCATTTTGGCGAATATAAATTTGAAGATGAAAAGTACAACCAGTTTTTGGATCTCCCACAAGACCAAGACCCTTACGAAATCGGATTGCAATTGATGGAGAATGGGGCCAAACTTTCAGAAGCTGCTTTAGCTTTTGAAGCAGCTATCCAAAAGGACAAAACACACGTAAATGCATGGTTGAAATTGGGAGAAGCTCAAACTCAAAATGAAAAAGAGCTTGCAGGTATCTCTGCTTTGGAAAAATGCTTGGAACTCAATCCGGAAAATTCCCAAGCTTTGATGACTTTAGCAATTTCTTATGTTAATGAGGGTTATGATAATGCTGCATTTGCTACTTTAGAGAGATGGATCTCGACAAAATACCCGCAATTATCTCAAAGAGCAAGAGAAGATAATCCACAAATAAGTGATGAGGACAGATTCAGCTTGAATAAAAGAGTTACCGAATTATTCTTAAAGGCTGCTCAATTATCTCCTAATGCTGCTAATATGGATGCTGATGTTCAATTAGGCTTGGGTGTCTTGTTTTATGCAAACGAAGACTTTGATAAGACCATTGATTGCTTCAAGGCTGCCTTGAGTATCAGACCTGAGGATCCAGTGATGTGGAATAGATTGGGTGCATCTTTGGCCAACTCCAATAGATCTGAAGAAGCTGTGGATGCTTATTTCAAAGCTTTGGAATTGAAACCATCTTTCGTAAGAGCTCGTTACAACTTGGGAGTTTCTTGTATTAATATCGGTTGCTACAAAGAAGCTGCTGAACACTTATTAAGTGGATTGGCCATGCATCAAGTTGAAGGTCAAAATGATAATACCACTTTATCTCACAACCAATCAACTGCATTAACTGAAACTTTGAAGAGGGCATTCATTGCGATGGAAAGAAGAGATTTATTGGATTACGTTAAACCAGGCATGGATTTAGACCGTTTCAGAGATGAGTTCAACTTTTAACACTTATAATGACTAGTATTAATTCATTCACGTATGTAATGTTCTATTGTATATAAATATGATAATTTTAAAACAAACCCAATTTATCCATTCTAACTTGCACGGCGTTTCTGTGTGCTTCTAATCCTTCCACAGCGGCAATAGTCATCACGGCTTTACCAATACTCTTCAATCCTTCTTCAGTAACTTCTTGAGAAGTAATGAATTTTTGGAATGTGGCAGTATTGACACCAGAATATTGTCTGGCATAACCATAAGTTGGTAAAGTATGATTTGTACCACTCGAGTAGTCACCACAAGATTCTGGTGATAACTTTCCAACAAAAACAGATCCAGCATTTTCAACCTTATGTGGTACAAAACTGGAAGCATTCTCAATTTGCAAAATCAAGTGTTCCGGTGCATAATCATTTGACAACTTGAAAGCTTCATCATACGTTTGAACCAATAATGTGTACGAGTGAGCCAAACACTTTGAAACAATCTCCTTTCTTGGTAAAACACTGGCTTGTCTTTTAACCGCTTCTTCGATTTCAAACAATTTACCAGTAGTTAAAGCAACACCAATCAAAATCACTTGGGAATCAACACCATGTTCGGCTTGTGATAATAAATCACTGGCTACGAAATCAGGATCAGCTTTGTCATCAGCAATAACTAATACTTCAGAAGGACCAGCTGGCATGTCAATTGAACACAAAGCTTGAGTATCATTTTGGACGTACATCTTGGCAGCTGTGACAAATTGGTTACCTGGACCTAAAATCTTGTCACACTTGACCACACTTTCTGTACCATAGGCCATGGCTGTAACAGCCTGAGCACCACCAGCCATCACGATACTTTGGGCACCCAACTTGTGAGCAACGTAGACAACTTCTGGGGTTAATCTCCCCGTAGAACGAGATGGTGGGGAGGCAATTACAATGTTCTTACAGCCAGCTACCTTTGCTGGAACACCTAACATCATTGCAGTGGAAGGCAAAACAGCCGTACCACCTGGAACGTATAATCCAACATTTTCGATAGGTTTAGCAAATCTTGAACAAATCACACCAGGAGCAGTTTCAACACTCATGATTTCTTCTTTTGGTAATTGAGCAGCATGGAACTTTTCGATATTCTTCATTGACAAATCTATGGCTTCTTTCATTTCTTCAGGGATTTTCATCCATTCTTGAGGGAATGGAGCGTTTAATACTGGTGCATCTAACTTAACTCCATCAAACTTTTCAGTTAATTCAAGTAAAGCCTTGTCACCATTCTTTTGGACGTTTTGGATAATAGGTAAGACCAACTTCATTATATCAGAAGTCTTTTGGTTAGGTCTAGTCAAGGCCTTCTGTATTTCGTCCTTGGAAGCAGTAGTAGCATCAATAGTGATCAAACTATAGTCAAGCTCCTTAGGTTCTTCTTTTGGTGTTTCCTTTGGTGTTTCCTTTGGTGTTTCTTTCTTCAAGTAAGCTTCTTTGGCGTCACCTTTACGTCTAGTAACTTTGAGATCTTTGATATCCAAGTTTCTCTCAATATCACTTAATTTTACTCCATGTTTAGTACACCATGTCAATACAAAGTAAAGCAAATCAGCAGCCTCCCAAGCAATTTCGTTTTTATCGCCACTTTGACCAGCTTCGATCAATTCATCTAATTCTTCCTTCAACTTTGCAACCAATAACTTTTCATCGCTAAAAAGTCTCTTAGTATAAGACCCTTCAGGAGCATTTTCCTTTCTCTGTCTTAAGGTTCTGTCCAACTTTGGTAATCCACTTCCAACTGAGCCAGAGTACAAGTCATTATCATTGAAACAAGTGAAGTTCTTATTATTGTGGCAGAAACCATACCCATCTTTTTGTTCAACAACAAATTTCACGGCGTCGGAGTCACAATCTTTACCGATAGAGATGACCTTTTGAGTAGCACCACTGGTCTTACCCTTATACCATAACTCGTCTCTACGTTTACGAGATTGATAGACACCCTCTCCTGTTTCAATGGATTCTTGAATAGATTCAACAGATGAATAGACAATTCCTAAGGCCGTAAAAGCTGGGGCACCTGATGTAATTAATGTCGTAAAAAGTCCATCTTGTCTATCGGTGGTCAATGTGCTTGTGAACAATTGGCCAAGTGAGATCTTTTTAGGGTCTTCTTTCTTGGTGGTCAATTGGTTACTAGAGATGATAGGAACAACACCCGCTTTAGCCAATTCATTGGCAGTAGATTGGGTGAATTCTGCATCCACGTAGACAGTTCTGTTTCCTTCCTTATTGATTTCTTTCAAATTCTCTAATTGTTTAGAGACAATGAAGGAAGAGTCAAGATCAGTGAATCTTTCAGCGGATTCAGTCTTGATACCAAATCTGTAACTTGGTAAACCAGAATCTGTAATAAGTTCGGTAACTTGATCGTCCTTGATGAAAATAGTCAGAACACCAGCATTTAATATTTCAATAGCTTGTTCAGTAGTAATAGTTGACTTAGTAGCATCTACTATCACTGTTACAGTTGGAAAATTGGATAAGAAGTGTTTAGAAACTTTCAATCCTTCGAAAGGGAGCAAAACTTGTCCCACAATCGAAAATTCATTTACTTCTTGAGAAGACAAAGAGTTTACTCTTGGTAAAACAGGAAATGACATTTAATTACTAAAAAGTAGCTAATCTATGATTTTGAGATTGAAAAATTTTTGAATCAATTGAGTCATATTGTGTTGCGAAATGATAAGAATCCTGTGCATAACCAATTGGTAGTCTAAAATACCCCAGAATTTAACTAAACCTTGTCAGAGCAGTTTACAATACACTAAGCATTATATGATTATTGTATGTACTCTATACAGGTATCGAGTCTAAAGCTTCGAAGTACTTTCTTCATTCTCTTCGTCTTCTTCATAATCATCCTCATCATCATCATCATCATCGCCATTCAAAGTATCGTAAACTGCCATCTCCATCTTGCAGTACCCCAAAAATGAGTTGGCATCACCCATTGGAAGAATTTGAGACCCCCAGAAACCACCTAGTTTATTTTGGTGATCAATCCAGTAATACAAATTGGCCAATCCACTCCAGTAAATTGAATTGATAGGTCTACCTGTAGGAGACTCTTCCTTTGTAATGGCCATTCCTGCCAAAGTGAAACCATCCTTAGAGTCTGGTAGTCCTGGAATGTCGAATTTAACGTTTTGTCCTGGAGGTAAATGGTTTTCAATGGCATATGCGACAAGTTCTTTACTCAATAAACGCTTACCAGTGTCTGGACAATAACCATAGTTCAACCAGATTCTGATTAATTTCAAGTAGTCACCAACAGTTGAAAAACATCCCTGACCCCCCATGTCAATGACTGGGTCAAGTTGTATACCTTTCAAGAACAAAATTACTTTCCCATCTCTCTTTCTCAAATGGGTTCTAATGAGATTATTAGTGTTTTTCATATGAAAGGTACATGATTTCATACCCGCCGGAGTAAACAAAATCTCATTCAAATACTCCCCTAAGCTTTCACCAGTGACATTTTCTACAACCCAGCCCGCCCAGTCGGTACTGTGTCCATACAGAAATTGTTCTCCTGGTTCATGAATTAATGGAGTCTTGTCAACTTTGAATAAATCTCTAGAAGGATTTGCAGAGTTTATATGCGGGTTCTTCAACTTAGCCAAAAGTTTATACTCCTTATTCAAAAATGAATATGACATTCCTGCCGTTTGAAGGAGTAAATGACGAACAGTAATTTGGTTTGTCGGCTTTTTAGGAGGTTGAAGAAACTCACCAGTTTTTTCATTCACAGTTCCTGGTGCAACAATATGTATGTCTTCAATTCCAGGAACAAACTTACGGACTTCGTCATCAAGTTGAAGTTTACCTAATTCTTTTAATTTCAAGATTGCAAAAGCTGTCATGGATTTAGTACATGAAAATAATCCAAAGACTGTATTTTCGTTAACTGGGTTACCAGTTTCGACATCCAAAACTCCATTATAGTTGAAGTAGATATTTTCTTTTTCATTAGTTAAACCTAAAACAACACCAGGACATTTTGGTTGTCTTTCAGATTTACTAGTAGTGAGTTGAGTGAGAATTTTATCAAGCTTTTTACTGATTCGATTGATTTGATCTTGGTCAGCCATAATTGTTCTAGTAAAATATAGTAAAAATCTGGATTGTTGTAGGGCTACTGTTTTCAATCAATTGTCAAAAAAAACAGAATAAATAAAGTAAAAAAGACATGAACGGTAAATTTCTGATTTTACCCCAATTTTTAGATTTCGCAACATCAGAATGTGAAAAATAAAAGTTGTTAAAAGGGAGCTTTTGAATTGAAGACTAAGATTCTTTGGTCTCTTGTTCGGCTAATATTCTGAATTGTCAGATTCGAAGTTAAGAATCCTTTAAATGAGTAAATTGGAGCTACAAATTTCAAGGAGTAGTTTCAAACTGCAGCTTCCAGTTTAAATGTATACTTGAATAAGAACCAATAAACGGGACTAATAACCAGACTAGTATCGCCATAAGCATTAATAGATCAACAGTGAATATTCTTAACTGGAACCAGCAGGTTCAATTATTATTACCATTTAATGATGGATGGAAAATATGAGGAATTTATAACCTTATAGTCAGCGAACTCGAAGATCCAACAACGGTTTGAGGTTTAGTGGTGTAGCGGTTATCACGTTTCGTTTACAAGTGTATTAAGTACGCAGTAAGTACCGAAAAGGCCCCGAGTTCGATCCTCGGCTAGATCAAACCTTCTTTTTTTTTCGAAAGAGTATCTCTTTTTTTTTGTGGCTGCGAAAAGAGACGAACCAATTCTACTCTAAGGAAAGGAAGAACAAGGAAAGCTTAGACATACAAGGTTACCGTGCTTATAACTACTCTATGGTATTACCCAAGACTACTATCCTTAAATATCACGTATATTCTTACCCTAAAGTTTAGTACCAGTAACAAACTGAGTACCTTGATCTATAGATTTCTTTAAACCTGGTAAAGCCTTTTGAATTAATTCCTTTTCTTTACTACTAATAGTCAATTCTTCAAAAGGATTAACAAAAGATTCGATTTCTCCATTTCTTAAAGCAACAGGTACGGCGAAGTATTTGGTTCCATCCAAGTACTTTTCACTTAACTTTTCACCTTTTTCGAAACCTGGTAAATAAATATAAGCGGAATCATTTACAAAATATGAGTTGAAAGTACTTGAAAAATAAGATTGCAAGATGTTTTCGGCAAACCTGTAACCAGCATAAGCCATAGACAAAGTGGCAGATCCAGCTCCATTCTTAGCCTTAACGACTTCGTCACCACCAAACTGAACTCTGTTAATGAAATTATCATAATCAGAACCCTTTAATTGATCAACTTTATCTCCAAGATCTCTTGTGACATGGGATAATGGGATAATAGTATCACCTGAATGTCCTCCGATAACAGAGATTCTGCCTTTTATCTTTTCTGGGGATTGGTCAACTAAACCTCCTAGGAAGGTCTCAGCCCTCACGGAGTCTAAGGTAGTGACACCAAATAATTTTTTTGGATTGAAAACTCCCAATTTCTTCAACACTTCGGCTGCGATTGGGACGGTGGCATTAACTGGATTGGAGATAATTAAGATAGAGGCGTCCGGAGCAACTTCTCCAATGCTCTTTGTTAAATCACGAATAATCAGGGCATTAATATTAAACAAATCAGCTCTGGTCATTCCTGGTTTTCTTGGCACACCAGCAGGGATAATCACTAAGTCTGTATCTTTTAAAGCAGCGTTAATGGCCAGTTTATCGGTCTTATCTTTAGGTTGATGCCCTGTCACTTTAGCAGGAGTATTAATATGACTCAAATCAGCTGCAACACCATGAGCATTCACAATATCAAAAAGAGCAAGGTTGTCAACTTTTGGGTTCAATTTTAATAAAAGGGAAAGAGGTTGACCAATTCCACCAGCGGCTCCACAAACAGTAACTTTCATGATTGATAATTAGAAATGGGGAATCTTGAGGTTTATATACATATGAATTTGCGTCCTCGGCTTCGCGGATTGTGGAGTAGGTGTATACAGGAGAGTTTAGGGACTAATGCTGGCGAATAAGGAAGGTAAGAAGGGAAGGCTCTGAAATATTGACAGTTAAGATTCTGATAGAGTAGTCTGTGTAGATCTGTTTAATTTGCTCAGACAGGTGGGTAGACTAAGCATAATAGTTAATTTTCATATGAAATGGAATTGATTATGTAGGGTCAGTTGCGTGATGGTCAGTGAGAGAGTGCAAAGTACGAGAGAATAGTGAAAGAATAATAGGTGAAAGGGAGAGACGATAGGAGTAGATAAAATGACCCATCGCTGCTTATCAGACCAGAGCTATTAATTAAGATTATTTCAAGCAACTTTTGGATCTCCTTCTATCTTAAATTAGTGGTAGACATGTTAGATAACCGGCGTCAACAGTGATTCAAGCATTCAAATAAATGTTTTTTTCGCACTACCTGGAAATCATTTGATTATTTAGAACGGGGTTTTACGCCCACTGTGCTAGCACGTACTACAAACATCGACAAATTATTTATTTGTTAGAAAGCCAGCATTATAGTTAGATCATCGAATATTGATAATCTTCACAACTTGATTGTTAACCACAGAAGGACGCTCGCTTTTAACAGTAGAAAGCAAAATCAACTATACTTGAGCTTCAAAAAAAAAAAGCTAGCACGAGATTACGCCGTATCTAGAAGAAGATCGCACCTTTTTCGTGCCAGCTCCAGTACGACGATGCGGAGCTTGAAGCTTCCCGCGATGTGTTGCATCTTGCAACATATCAGATCACCACAAATTATCCCATTTCATAAATGGATTCTTTGACTATTGTTCTTAGTGTTCTTAGTGTTCTTATTATTATAATAATAATAATAATAATAGGATGGTTTTGTTTCAATTACAGACAGGTGAGTTCCGAAAATAAGCTGCTTTGTTCTGAAGTCAGAGACATCAGCTCTGATAATACACTGCTTAGTTCTGAAGTCAGAAAGATCAGTTCTGATAACACACGGCTTAGCTCTGAAGTCAGGCAGATCAATTCCGATAACACACGGCTTAGCTCTAAACTCACGCTGCTTATTTCTGAAGTCACACTGCTTAAATTGCGTACTGCTGATGAGGATGCAATTGCCTCTTTTATATCCCACCATACCATGGAAATCCCACAGACGCATTACGAGTTTATAGACTACAAGAGAATATTCGACGAACATCTCCCCTTGACTT